>NEWO01000042.1:1259666-1298194 GCA_003013225.1 Phalaenopsis aphrodite | reverse complement strand
CTTTATCCACCCCAAGCTTATGTATTGCAACTTCTGTTGACAGTCCTGGCATTTCATCATAACTCCAGGCAAAGCAATCTTTAAATTCTGATAATAACTTTATCAGCTCTATGGATTCTTCCTCATCGAGTAAGGAACTTATAAAGGTTGGTCGGGGCTGCTCCTCAGTCCTGAGGTTGATTTCTTTTAACTCATCAACCATTGACTTAATTTCTTATTCAAATTCTGGCAGAGCATCATCTATTAATTATTCTTGAGAGTCATCCTCTACATCGAGGCAATCTCTTCTAATCTGCTAGTAAAAACCATGAAAAATTTTGAATCATCAACTTGTCCTACAGTACCAAATCTGAGACCTTCCTTCGAATTAGGAGTTCGACTTTTAACATTTCACAATTTTTCAAAAAGTTGTAACTTATCTTTTGACATTTATTTTGACACATATCCCTGTTGAATTAATTTTTGTATACAAGGAGAAAAGTAACCAAAAGATAATTTCATTAATTCATTAGAATCCTCTTCTAAATTTACATGATTTTCAGAACTAGTAAAAGGGGAAGCACGATAAAACTTGATTGGCTTCAAACCAACACTACGAACTTCCTTGACCTTTAAACTCTCAATCTTTTGAGGGTAGATCAAAGTAAGGGTCATGGCATTCACATAGTGGTTAATCTGATCATACATCGACTCATATTCATCTTTTTCCACATTTTCCAAGGAGATCTCATATTGAGGCTTCTTTTGCTTTATCATCATCATTTCTTCCTCAGAACTTTCTTTCATGTTGATGTTAATGGTCGGCTTAGTCTGTTCAACAATCGTGTTGGTTCTTCCTCGTCCACATCCCCGGCCTCGATCTCAGGTGAATGGGCTAAAAGAACCTCTATCACTTTGTTGTGAAGGGACGATAGTAGATTGTCTAAGCGAAGTTGAATGGCCTCTTCTTTGTGATTCTTCTAAATCTCTTACTTCATTTGATACAACTTCACGAGAAAAGACTATTTTCTTTGGAGGTGTGTGGTAGGCGGCGTCCTCATGAATGCCTACTTCATGTACTGAAAATGGTTGTAAACCTTCTTTAATACAATGTTCTTGTTCTTCTTTGAAATACTTGATGCATTGATGTAATGATGACAAAACCATATTATGCTCGTGAATCCATGGTCGTCCAAGTAAGGCATTGAAAGAAGTCTCTGCATCGATGATATAAAATTTTGCAGTTGTTACTAGTTCTCAAGCTTTTATTAATAGTGTAATTGATCCAAGGGCACTTTCTCCCTTCTGATTGAATATTCTTAACATCATTTTATCAGATGTAAGCTCTTGAGCCTCAATGTCCAAATATGCTAATGTCCATAAACTCATTAAGTTTAGTGATGTTCTCGGGTCTACCAAGATTATAGACAATACAAATTTGTTGATGTTGACGGAGATGTAGGCGGTTGGTTATGGTCAGTGGTACCAAGCAAAAAGTCTTCATCTGTGAATATTATCTCAGGTTGTTCTTTTAACAAAAAACTTCACCTGAGGATGTACTGGCCAATTGAGCTAAGCAAATCTCTAGGTCGAGCAAGACTATAACCAGAGACTCTCTCATCTCTTTTGATAGAATTAGAGCACCATAGATGTTAAGTTTGGTCGGAAACCTCTAAGATGAGCTAGCATGTTATAATCAACTTTGTATAATCCTCCAATTGGCTATGTGGCTCTTCCACTGGCGGAGGTGGATGTAGCTCTTCCTGAGTGACTATTTGTTTCCCCTTTATCTACCGAAGTTGTTCTCGGGGGTAGTACTTTCCCGCTCCTTAGATTTACTTCTATAATTTCTTCTTCCCGAGATGTTATAGGAAAAATTTCTGGTATTCCTTCTTCATCATCGGAGAGATCTATGTTGATGGTAAGTGGTGTACCGTGGCACTCAAGGGTTGGCTCTTCACTCATGGTGTTATAGTAGTCAATATTGTCAATGTCTTCTTCATTCTCATTAATGGTTTTATCAGACTCAAGTACAATTTAAGGATCAGTTTGGGAATCGAGATCAGAGTTAGATTGAACAAAATTAATTACGTTGTCATTAGAAAAAGCCAAAACGTAGCTAAAATCATAATCATTATATTCATAATACCCTGGTGGGGCAAAAACATAATCAGACATGGTCAGGGGTTCAAGGATTTTCTTCCCTGAATCCAAGACAACCAATCTAACAGAGGCAGCCCCTATCCTACCCCCCATGCTATCGGTCTTCACAATGTCATTCTGTTCCTTCTCTTCCGGTTGTGGTGACTTCTCTGACAAAATCTCTAACTTTTGGCTGAGTAGGTTGTAGACTCTGAACAGCTGCCTGAGCTGAAACGATCGAAATATGATCCAGTATCTTTTTGGATGACTTGCTCCAAACTGTGCTACATTCATCTTTTTCTGCATATGGATATATCGGGATGACTGGCTCGACCGAAATCATATTCACAGAACCTTTTTCTGGTTCTTTCAAATATTATTTCAGGGTTGTTATATTTCCTTCTTTATAATTTTTCTCAAGCCAATCCTTGAAAATGAAACAGCCTTCTATTGTACGTCCCAACATCCTCTGGTAGGGGAAAAAATTGTGATATTCTTTCTTATTAACTTCTTCCGGCTTCTTCGGTTCTGGCAATCTGAACTCTAGCTTTTTCATTAAGTTTCTGAACATCTTCAGCACAGCCTCATCTTTAAAAGAATACACTCTTTTCCTTTTTTCTGAAAGAGTCGGACCCATTCTACCTTCTACTTGGTACAGTCCTCACTGGTATGACTGTTGACTGGACTGTCCATACTATTGTGTTTGTTGTTGAGTATGTTGTAATAATTGCTGGGAATTTTGGTAGAATGCTCTGCCTGTATCTTTATTGGTTGTTTTCCCTTGTCGACTGTTGCCACTGTCCCAGACCTCTTCTCGAATGCTCTGGTTTCCTGGATTTTTTTGCTTTCTCTTGAGAATCCATATGTTTAACTTCCTCCTGTAAACTGTTGGATTTGCTTATCAATTTCTCGAATGACCTGATGGTGAGTCCCTTGAGCATGAAAGCTACTAGCCCATGTATGCTTTTGAGTAAAATCTCAATCGCGTGTTGTTTCTGTAGTTAAGGTTCACATTTCATGCTAAGGTTTCTCCACCTCAATATATAATCCACTAGAGTCTCGTTGGGTTTTTGCTTCTCCACTACGAGATCTCCAATAGAAACATGATGTTGTGCTCCAGCAAATCTCTTCATGAACATATGTTATAACTCGGCGAACGTTTTAACTAATCCGTTAGGTAACTTGACATACCAATCAAAAGCAATCCCTAAGAGGCTGCTGACGAACTGTAGGAAGAGTAGGGCTTCATTTCCTCCTGTGTTGCCACAACTGGCTCGAAAATGTGCTATATGTTGTCTGGCATTTTGATTGGGTAGGATACAACATCAAACTTCTCCGGGTAAGGTCTACCCCTCGAAATCAACGCACCACTCTTAGATTAGGCTAAGGCCTCTCAAACTTGTTGTTCGACCAATTGTTTAATATATTTCTCTGGTACGGCGTTTGGTGAGGAATCTTTCTTCTACTGCTCTTCTCCATTAGCAGAAGCAACTTCTCTTTGTTCATCGGCAATGCAGATTATTTCTGGCCGGTTAACTCTTGGAGAAGCTACCTGTTGTGACCAGGATTACTCATTAACAGTAGCAATGGCAGACATCTCATACATTCATATTTCCATTTCGCTGATCTATTCATCTCTTAAGAAAATAGCCATGTGTAAATCATCCGCGGTGTTCCCTTTGACAAGAGGTTGGGCATCGCTCGTAGATGAGGCAGCTTTAGTCTCAATGACATGAATATTCATGAAGTCTTCTTCTAAATAATCATTGAAATCAAAATGCTTACATCATCATCATTAATAGTTACACTATGTTTTCTAGCTAACTCGGAAATCTCATCCGTGAGCTTTTGACTTTTCCTTCAATTGTCGTCTTCTAAAGTGAACCCTCAAGAGAAACCTTAAAGCCCCAAAGACTCCTAAACCCTAGAGACAAAGCCTCTCAAGGAAAAAAAATCATCTTTAGGTCTTGATACAACTCCATATATAGGTTAGGGCTTCAAAACTGTTTTCAAACATGCCAAATTTATCTAAATGCAAATATTGATATATGTTGGTGCAAACCTAAATACACAATATAAGAAAAGTAAAAGCAAGAGGCGTGAATAAGGCCAACAACTAAAAAATTGAGAGAAAGAATGTCATTATGGAAGACATTCAAGATGCAAGAAAATTCAATGCATAAATTCAAATGCAGACATGGATATTAAACTCAAATGTGTCTTTTCATTCTTCTTCCAATAAAATATTACACAAAAAATTATTATAAACCGTTTTTGTTTAATGATTCACCATCTATTAACAATTTTTTCTTCTTTATATTGCTTGAAATAAATAATAGTTCTTCTTTATTATCCCATTGATCTTACTTGAGAGAATGAAAATGAATGTCAGCACCCTTACAATAAGACTACATCAAATCTCATCCGCTCTTTGATAAGCCAAGGTTACAGAAATCCTAGCAATCATTCATAGATTTCAGCAAAAAAGAGAGAATACTATAAAACCATCATAAGTTTTAATTAGCTTCATGATGAGAAATTAATAAACTAGTCGACATGGATAAAAACAGTTCTTAATGACAGCATCATAAAATTTTCAACCTTATCACCCAGGATCTCCAAAAATATATTTATGGAGACTGTTGAAACATAGGCCTCCTAAAACTCTTTAATTAGTAGAACACATGTAGTTGGTAATTGATACATGTAAAATATATAGTTTTTATGTGCACATATTTTTTAGATATTGTGCTTTAATGGAAAGAATTTATGTGTTTTTTTTTCCGGTAAAATCAAATGGATTAAAAATGGTGAAAGGAGTGAAAAAAGGATCAAATTTGGAGCAAAGATGAAGAAGGTGTGCAATTGAACTGAGGCTCCTAAGCGCCCAGAACTGGCGTTTATGCACTAGTGAAACAGAGAAGGCCACACCTAAGCGCCCGGTACCTCACGCTTAAGCGCCATAATTAGTTATTTGATGATTCAATGAATTTTGATGAGTTTTTGAAGAGGTGTTTGAAGCAACCCTTGGTGAAAACGTGGAAAATAGTTAATGGACACGAAATTACATTAAATTGGCTTTTGAAAGGAGGTAACTTTTGGAAGATTCATTGAATGTGGACACATTTTGAAGAGACACTAATGCATATTTTGTAAAATTATAAAAGAAGACTTAGATTGAAGAAAGAGAGATCAAAAGAGCAATCAAACCTTCATCATCGCCCACACTTCGCTGCTGTCACCGCCCATAGCCGTCCCCGCCGTCGCCGCCGCTCATAGTCGTTCCTGCCACCGCCGCAGCCCATAGTCTTCGCCACCACTTTTCTTTTTATTTTAAGTTGTAATTTGTTTTGTAAGTAAAGGAAGAGATTCAAAGGAACTTCAAGACTTTGGTAGAGAGGAATGAAGATAAGTTTTTATCTTTGTGACTACATTTGGTTTTAATTTACTTCTTTTTTGTTTGTATGATTTCTAATTTCAAACTTAAGTGTGGTAGTATTTTCTCCATGAATTCTGAGTAATTTTATTTACTTTTTCTTTAAAATAATAAGTGATTAAGTCTTGGTTGAAAGTTGTGTGAAGTATTAGTCCTTAATGTTGGAAGAAGTTGTGATGATTTTAAACATTGTACTTCATTTACCTCAAGATTTGGCCCATTAATATGTTAATACTTATTGTGAGAACATGTATGATCCAAGATTGTATTGTCTCAGTCAACAAATTGTGAGAATCACATGAGGTTGTATGGATGAAAATGTAATTCATATGATTGAGTGCAAATAAATAGCGAAATAAACTTTCAAGGGTGTAAAATTAGAGGACTTTAGAGTGACAGACTAAACCCCCCAATTTGATTTATAGTTTTAGGTTTTGATACGAGATGTTAGCCCCCAGGTGGAGGGAGAAGAGGGAACTCTAGAGTGAGAGTTAGTATATTCCCTACATAACCCGTCTTCAAAACTATTCAAACCTTAAATTAGTCAATGTTCTTTATAGAATCTCTAGAAATGGTAAAGAATATTGTTGTTCCTATTTGACACAACACAATTTGAATACTTCCACAACAGAATTACTATACTTGTTATTGATTCATGATAAGGAAAAAAATATTTTATTTATTTTGTCTTTATCTTAAAAATATCTAGTTAAGTTAATTTAGTTGTTTACTTTACTTTCCATTATCAAAAATTTACAAAAAGAATCGAATTTTCATTCATATTATTGAATCTATAGTTTAAGTAAGAATGTTTTGCTTAGTAGAATTTGTTATGTAATTTCTTCTGATTCTTAGTTACATATTGTTAATTGTCTCTGTGGGTTTGATATTCAGGGCTTAATCAAAAAGTCATATATTACTTGATAATAATATATATACTTGCGTAGTATCCCTTATTTAAATATAATAATTGTATTCTTATTTGCTTCGAAGTCAAGTTTTTGCCTAGCTGTTGTGGGTGATCAAGTTTTTGGCGTTGTTGGCAAAGTATGAATTATAAGTAAAGAAAAATTAAGAATATAATCGCATACATCGCATTAACATATAAAAGTCGGGATCACATAGCAATATTTACAAAAACAAGATAGTGAAACCCTCAAGAAGACCCTCGACTCCCAAAAATAAGAATAAATACATCTTGATTCCACAACCTTGAGACACTTAAATCTCCATACAAAACTTAAAACAACCACTAAAGAATCGAAGAGATTAAAGAGCAAGAGACAGCTATTGCTTATTAGTAGAATTTTAGTCTGCCCAATCACTTCCTAGTAGACCGTAGAAATTCTTCTATATATTGCATAAGAAATTATTCCACTCAATTATGATCCTCACCACCAACCAAATTAACCAACTACTATATTCCTATATAAACAGTGCAATATTTATATTAAAAGGCTGGTTGGCTTTGGGAAAACTGGTGGCCAATCCCTTGTCAAATATTTGCCCACAATGCTACAAAGGAATTGGCTTCCCCCACTTTGTGCTTTCATTGGCAACAAAGCCAATCAAATAGAGGGGACATGATGCTGATAACAAAGTTTATGCATAAAATATAAACAAATAGTTATATGATTGGGTGGTTTGGATATGCAAACTTGTGAGAGAATCATCATACGCAAGATTGAGGGAATAAAAATAAATAAATTATAAGTGTTTATGTAACTTGTAATGAATATTTTAATGTGATTTGTTGTTGTTATCTAATTGATTGCAGGGAAAGAGGTAGCAAATATTACATGGGGACTCCTAATATAGAGCTACGTTCGGATTGGAATATTCGATTGTGTTACGGGAATATCATATCTGCGTTATTTGTAAAAATAATGTGTTATTCGAGTATTATATGGTGTTATTCGATTATTTTGCAGTGTTATTGGAATATTCAATCACGTTACTTGATTTGGGGTTGAAGTGTTATTGGAATATTCCCCCGCATTACGTGATTTGGGGTTGTGTTATTCCAATAACATAGTAGAACTTGAAATAACACGGGGAATATATTGAATAGCATAGCCCCAAATCAAGTAACGCGGTGGAATATTCCAATAACACCTCAAAATAATCGAATAGCATCATATAATACTTGAATAACACATCATTTTTACAAATAATGCAGATGAAATATTCTCATAACAGAGTCGAATATTTCAATCCGAACGTAGCTCTACGTTAGGAGTCCTGATGCAATAATTTTCCGCTTAGGAGAGCGACCAAAGTGAAAAAATACAGATAAAGAATTTTCTTATCAGAATTTGATGTAGATGAATTTGAATATTTTAAATTTATTTAGAGATGAGTTTAATATATGACTTGAGCTGATCAAACACAGATAAAGAAAGGATGTCATAGAAGTCTTAAAAAGAGTTGTTAGGGTAAATTCCCAAATTTTAAAATTATTTTAAAATAAATATTATAATTATTTAATTAGTATTACAACAATTTCAATATAATTATATAGTTTTGTGATGTATTATAATTATAATAAATTTCGGCAAGAGGCGTTGACAATGCTCCAGTCAAAGAAGTTGGCCGCTATTTGATGCCATAAGTCATGAAAAAGGAGAGAGAAGGAAGACAAGGAGATTTTCAGTATGTATAAAGAAATTATATTTTTTGGTTAATTTATATTTGAAATAAAATTAATTCAATTAAATTTACGTTAGCCCTTAAAAATTAAAAATAAAAATCAAATCAACTTAAATCAATGGTTTTTATTAAAATAATATATAATCTATTTTTAGTTTTCTTTCATTTTTGAATGATAAAGATTTAAAATATTATAGAAAAATAATTATTATGGTTTAGTTTCAATTTCTGTTTTTTTTTTTTTCTACATTTTTTTTTAATTTTTGGAAGAATCTGATTTGATACGCCTCTAATAAATTTTTATCATCTAGCATGAATCTTGAGGTAATATTTCAAATAAAAAATATTCAAAGTTCGATTAAAAGTTGACCATGACTTTGATTTCAGTAAAATTATAGTCAAACTGACTGACTCGACGAGACGAACTCACTGGTACCTAGATGTGTCCAATCCAAACCTCAATCAAGATGTTATACCTTTTTGGAAGCTTTCTGGATATATTTGGAATATTAAATGGACGTCAAATCTAACAGGCTTATAGTCGAACTGAGCGTCTCGACAAAACGAATCCAACGAGTCCAAGATAACTCGATTCAAAAATCATTGAGACACTCAAATGTTTATCAAACTCTGTTTGATTAAAGGAAGCTCTCTAAGCCGTCCGATCAAAATAATTCATATTCATGTAGTAATTGCACCCAATGCTCTATAAATAGAGTCTTATCCCTCTCATGAAGTGGGGAAGGAGTGAGCTTGAAGCCTGAGGAAGTGCTTGAAGCTTTGTGAATGAGCTAAAGTTCAAAACCATTCTAGCTGCTATCAATAACCGCCGATCGTCAACCACCATCAACTGTTGTCGATTGTTTCAATCACCGTCAAACACCACCTAATGGTCGTCGTCGATCATTGTCGGTAGTTGCGCCCGTTCCTTACAACAATTTCATTTGCATGTCAATGTTGTAACTTGTGAGACCTAGTAATTGTTTTCTGCCTCTGAGATAAGTGGTTACTACTGCAATCATCATTTTATAGTAAAACACTTCCGCTGAGCCAAGCCCCATGGCTTTTCCATTTATTGGTTTTCTACGTAAAAACTTCTAGTATCATTACTAGTTGATTTCTCTCTTATGAGTGTGTATTGGATCTTTGTACTACATTAAGACGAAAATATATTGCTCTATTGTCGTGAGGTTTGGCGTCGTCAGTGTGAAAAGAGTATTCTCACCATTAAAATACTTGCAAGAATTGGTGAATGACCACCCAAGAAACAAGACACAATGAGAAGCTATCATGCCCCTCTATCTAGAGCCAAAAAGGCAAGACTCGATGAATATACAGTACCCATAAAAATCGAGCCTAAGAGGCAAGGCTTAATGGGAAGCTACCATTCCTCTCAAATTCGATTCTAAGAGGCAAAACTCGATGGGAATATATGGTACCTCTAGAAGTTGAGCCCATGAGGCAAGACTTGATGGGAAGCTACCATTCCCCTGTAAGTCAAGCCCAATGGGCAAAACTCAATGGGAAGATACGGTACTCCTGGAAGTCAAGCCTAAGTAGTGAAACTTGATGAGAAGCTACACGCCTTTGGAAGTTGAGTCCAAGAGAATACTTGATAGAAAGATCTAGTACCTCTAGAAGTCGAGCCCATATGGCAAGACGCAATGGAAAGCTACCATTCCCCTAGAAGACAAGCCCAACAGGCAAGTTTCGATGGAAAAAATAGTAGTGAACATATTCCTCATTAGAAAGACTCCAATAGAGCAAGTTATAGATAAGGTCCCCACTCAAAGACCTTAGAAGGCACAGATATAGCAAATACTTCAGATTACTTTCCTCTGCACCTTCTTCAAGAAAGAAGATCAAGTTAGTCTGCTGCTGCGCAGGACGTGAACTACTCTCTTCTGCCCCTCAACACCAAAGAGGATCTCATTGACCATCTGCTACGTAAGATGGGGACAAATTTTTCCTTCATAGCAACATGAAAGAAGATATTGTTGATCACTCGGTACACATATTGGGGACGACTTTCCTCTGCACCATCATCAAAAAAGAACATCTTATTAGTCGTCTACTAAGCAAGACGAGGACCACTTTCTTATACGTTGCAACATGAAAGACGATCATATTAATTGTTTGTTACGTAAGACGGGGACGACTTTCTCTTATGTTGCAACACGAAAGAGGGCATCTTTGATCACCTACTACGTAGGTCAAATACGAGTTTCTTCTTTTGAGAAAGCTCAGATCAACTACTAGCAGAAATGAAGACTCCATCTCTTTTCTCCTCTTATTTGTCTATTTATAGGCTTAAAAAGCCATCGGCACTTATGACTAAAGAGTAATCCAATCCATTAAAAACTCATCCGTTTAAATTCTCTTGTCGTTCGGTCTTCCACCTTCCAACTTTTGGCCTTCCACTTTTCAAATAGAATAAAATAGAAACAGTTCTGCTATTAAAAAGAAAGAAAAATAAAATAAATTCGGTCATTAAAAAAATGATTTTATGTCATTAAAAAAAACAATCCATTTAAAAAATATATAATAATATTAATAAATAGAATATTTCCGCCTTTACAAGTTCCTTGCCGTCGTCCGCTTGAGAAATATGTCGTCCTTTTCTTCTATATCTAGATATATATATGTTATTAATGGTGGCTTATAGAGGTTTGGAAAATCATAAACATAATATATTAATGAGTTGGGCAAAAACGGCATAACTTACATATCCCCCAAAAACAACGAATAAAATATATGAATATCAACCAATATATATATATATATATATATATATATATATATATATATAAAGTAAGAGACTCCAGAGTTTGATATTTTCAGACGATAAAATTGATCTAGTTCAAAAAAAGTGGAGCAACTGATACGTATTCAATAAATTTCAATGATTCAGCATGAATCTCAAGGTAATTTCTTAAGTAAGAAACATTCAAGCTTCAATTAAAAGTTAACCAATATATCAATTTCAGTAAATTTGCAGTCAAACTGACCGACTCTATAAGACAGACCTAAGGGTACCGAAAAGGAATCAATTCGAAACAATTCAAGCCCTGATCAAGACGTTAAATCGATTTTGAAAGCTTTCTTAACATATTTGAAAGGACAAATGGATATTGAATCTAGCGAACATATGGTTGAATAGAGTGTCTCGACAAGACGAATCTAACTAGCTCAAGATCTCATGATTCTAACAACATTAAGGCACTCAAATGTCTTTCAAACGCTGACTAATCAAAGAAAGCTCTCTAGTTCATCTCGTTAAAGTTACTCATATTTTTGCATTAATGATACCCAAAACTTTATAAATAGAGCCACGATCCTCTCATGAAGGGTTAGGAGAGAGCTTGAAGGCTGAGAAAGAGCTTAATGCAGATGAAATAGCTAAATTCCAGCACCATTCATGTTGTTGTCGACCACCGCCAATCGCAGTCAATCACTGCTGACCACCACCTGACGTCTGCCACCTTTCGCTATCAGTCGTCACCCGTTCCTTGTAACTAGTTCATTCGCACATCGACATTGTAACTTGAGCGACCTAGTAATCATTTCTCATGTATGAGATAAGTGGTTATAATTGTAATAATCATTTTATAATAAAACTCTTTAACTGAGTCAGACACCGATATTTTTCATATTACGAGTTCTTAACGTAAAATTTTTTTGTGTCATTAATTACTAGTTGATTTTTCTCTTTTGAGTGTGTGTTGAATCCTCATACCATACTATGACGATAATATATTACTCTACTGTTGTGAATTTCTAGCTCACATCATGGTTTAAAGTTGAAATACATCTTAAAATCTTCTTTTATATATATATATATATATATATATATATATATATATATATATATATATACATATAGAGAGAGAGAGAGAGAGGAATAAGGAAGTTAGGTGTGGTGGCGTAGAGAATTGCTATGCTTGTCGTAGGCTACTTGTATTCTTTTTGTAATTTAAGTTGGAATAGAAATTAGAAAAGAAGAGTGAGGAAGAAATAAAGTAAAAGGAATTTGTTTTGGTATCCTCATCTTACTAATATAAATTATTTTAAGAGGTTGTGTGGAAATGGATTAAACAATTTCTTTAAATTTGAATTTACTAAATTTGATATGTTCAAATATTATCTAATTTTATCTTTTTTAATTTTAATTGGATGACCAAAAATAACGTATTTAAATTAAAAATTGAGTGCCTATCATGTCTTAATTTTTTTATTTAGAATATTAATCGAAAAAAATCAAAAGTGTTGTGTTAGATTAAAATATTATTTTTTGGATTAATTAAAATGATATTAATATATCATTATTATATTATTTAAGTAATATTAAAATAATTTTAATATTTATTAAGTCATCTGGTTTAACTGGTGCTGTTAAATTATGATTAAACTCTAGTTGAATCATGAACCTCGAACATTTACTTCTTCCAATTCTTTTTTCCCAATCTAAAGATTTAGTAAATTTAGGATGTAAGTCAAAATTAAAAAAAAAAAGTTGTGAAGAAATTAAATTTACTAAATCTAAAATTTAAAAGTTATCATTTTTTCTATTTGTTAAGGTGCCATTAAAAATATTCAAATATTATTTTGGAAGATGATGGTAGGAATGGCTCAGGATAGGCAATTGCTGATCTTGTTTATCGTGTTAAAGTTCAAATCTCTACAGTTGAAGTCATCAGTGCACATAGGGAGTGATTCGAGCGATTGGGGAGCAAGCACAAAAATAATGCCAAGAATTTCGATCAAATCTCATAGTGAAAAAATTTCGGACCACAGGGGAGTTATGAGCATCCATCAGTAAAGAATACACGTGACTCAACACCTCACGTGTCAACTTTCTAATGGTCATCAAGGATGAAGGGGTCGTTAACTTGTTAAGGCCGTTAAAATTTTCAAATGGTGGAGACTAGTATCATTATTGTCATTTCCACCTAGTGAAAGGACATTCAATAGAAAGAAGTTTTCAACTAAAAGAAGAAATTGAACGTGTGTTACGCTAAGGTCACATAGGTCGTTACTTACAAGATTGAGGTTAGGGGAAGCAAAAGGAAATCATCGGAGTTACCGAAACTCCAAATTACATTATTTGAGTAAAAGCCTGGCCAATAAACTCATAATTTATTCTAACAAAATTTCATAATTTTATAAACTATCACTCAGTGAAATTTTCTTATTTTCTCACAAATTTTTTTTTTTTTTTTTTTTTTGTAAAAAGTCCCCTTTAGGGAAGCGAAAAACAAGATCTCTACCATGCCCCTCGATTTCGAGCCCATGAGGTAAGACTTAATGAGAACATACGGTACTCCTGGAAGTCTAGCACAAAAAAGCAAGACTCAATGGAAAGCTATCATGTCCTTCGAAGTCAAGTCCAAGAGGCAAGATTCAATGGGAAGATATGATACCCCTGGAAGTCGAGCCTGAGAGGTAAACTTAATGGGAAGCAACCATGCTCATGGAAGTCGAGCCCAAGAGGCAAAACTTAATGGGAAGATAAAATATCCCTAGAAGTTGAGCCCAAGTGGCAAGACTCAATGGGAAGCTACCATGTAGTTGAAAGTCAAGCCTAAGAGGCAAGACTTGATGGGAAGATACAATACTCCTAGAAGTCGAGCCCAAGAGACAAAAACTTGATGGGAAGCTATCATGCCTCTAGAAGTTGAGCTCAAGAGGCAAAACTTGATAAGAAGATTCAATACCCCTGGAAGTCCAGCTCAGAAGGCAAGATTCGATGGAAAGCTACGATGCCCTTAGAAGAAAAGCCTAAAAGGCAATTCTCGATGAGAAGCTATTAATGGTTATCATCCTCACTAGAAAGACTCCAAGAGTGCAAGTGGTTGTGGGGTCTCAACTCAAGATCTTAGAAGGCACATATACATCAAAGATCGTAAAAGTGTACAAATCTCAGAAGGCACGGGTACATCAAATACCTCAGAAGACTATAAGTCTCAAGAGGCATAGGTACATCAAAGACCTTAAAATATTACAAGCTTCAAGAGGCACATGTACATCAAAAATCTAAGAAGCCTAAGGGCCTCAGAATATTCTGACGCATTTCAAGCTCCTAGAAGACCAAAATCTAAGAGGCTACAAGCCTCAGAAGATGCATGTCTAAAAGGATACAAATCACAGAAGACACATATCTAAAAATTTACATCATTCTTTATATATATAAAGTGTGTATACTAAATTTAATTACAAATATCTACATGTTTGAGAAGCCAAAAAACCTAAGAAGGCATAAGTCTTAAAAAAGGTCAGCTCCAATATGCAGCGCAAAAGTTGGGCAACAATAACCGAGAAGTGGGGCAAAAACATCACAAAAGGGGCAAATCCAGCTTAGAAGGAAAGACAAAAACAATCTCAGAAGCAACGTCCAAATTTTTATTGCATCAAGCTAGAGAAAAATATACAAACAGGCACATCATCACCGTGTACAAATGACACATCAGGCAATTAAAATGCTACAAAAATTAGTACATACTTGTATAAAGGCTACAACAAATCAGTTCATCTTCTAGTAGAGTCGGCATCGACTCCGTGAAATTTCAGTACTTGTGTTGATCTTTTGGGTCCCTAGACATCGCTACTACAGAAGTATGAAAACCTCCCCCTCAAAATGTGGTTGGAAAACTCTAACATTTCTTCATCTCCATAGGAATGTGCAGCAACAACAAGCAAGAAGATCTAGAGACGCCTGTTGAACTGATATGGAGAAAACTTTCTTCATCTTAGCGGCACGAAAGAAGATTTTTTTTATTTATTACTACACATGTCGGGAATGACTTTCTCCTACACCTTCGTTAAGAAAGAAGATCGTGTTGGTCGGTTGCTACGCAAGACGTGAACTGCTCTTTTCTACATCGCATCACCGAAGAGGATCTCATTAGAAGACGGGGACAAATTTCTCTTTCATAACAACATGAAAGAAGATCTAGTTGATCGTCTGCTACACAGGTCATGACTTTTCTTTTCATCATCTTCAAAAAAGAACATCTTAATGGTCGTCTGCTACGCAATACGGAGATGACCTTCTTCTACGCTGCCACATGAAAGTGGATCATGTTAATTGTCTGTTACATAAGACGGAAGCAACATTCTTCTGTGCAACAACACGAAAGAGGGTTTGTTTGATCACCTACTACTTAGGTCGAATACGATTTTTTTTCTTCTGAAAAACTTAAGATCACCTGCTAGGTAGGGATGAGGACTCCATCTCCTTCCTCTATTTATACGCTAAAAAAAAACCATCGGCATTCATGACTAAAAATCAATGCAATCCATTAAAAACTCATCCGTTTAAATTCTCTTGTTGTTTGGACTTCCATCTTTCGACCTTTGGCCTTTCGTCTTCCGACCGTTAGTCTTCCATCTTCTGACCTTTGCCCTTTCTTCTCCCAAATAGAAAAAAAATGAAACGGTTCTGCCATTAAAAAATAATAATAAATTCGGTCATTAAATAAAAAAAATGATTTTATGGCATTTAAAATAAAAACCATTTAAAAAATATATAATAAATTAATAAATAAATATATATATTTCCGCCTTTACAAGTTCCTTGCCGCCGACTGCTTGAGAATTATGCCGTCCTTCTCTTCTTTATATAGATATGTATACATATCTTATTAATGGTGGCTCATCATAGACATAATATATTAATGAGTTGGGCAAAAACGTTATAACTTTCATATATACAAAAAAACAACAAATAAAATATATGTATCTCAACCAATGTATAAATGCTTTATTCACACACACACACACACACACACACTTGCTCTAGACTTTGATATTTTCAGACGACAAAATTAATCTAGCCCAAAAATAAATGAGCAATTGATACGTCTTCATAAATTTCAATAATCTGACATGAATTTCAAGGTAACTTTTTAATAAAACTTGGTAACTGATATGATCGTTTATTCTGAAGAAGTGTCGACCCAACGGGAAAGCCAATTCCGCAAATATCTTTGGAAGTCTCACAGTTATCAAGGCCTCCTGTCTGAGATGAGACCTCTACAAATAGATAACCTGACTGAACCAACCGAGCTAGATCATCGAGCCAAGTCAACCATGTTAAATTGGCCAAGCTATAGATTAGCTGACCCTAGTGAACCATGTTGAGCCGACCAAATAATGAGTTGTCATTTATAAAATACCAAAAATATCTCGTAGTAGACCCCATCCACATATGAGCAAAAATATAACATCATTAATATATTATATTCTCTATAAATAAGGCATTTATTTAAGAGTGGTTCCACCATGTTCACTTTTCATTTGAAAGATTATAGAAATCATCGGTCTCTCTCTATCTTTTCACTCTCTTCTCATGCTCTATCCCTTGGGGTGATTCGTGGGTATTTTTGGATTTAATACTATTTTATTTGGAAACCTCGCTCTAATTATTTTCATAGCTTTGAAATTTTTGTTTTATTTATAGAAGCAATATTATAAAAAAAAGTGTTAATTTTTTAGATTTTGATAATTAAACTACTAAAAAATTAAGGGGTCATTTGGAATATTTTTTTTTTAGTTTTTATATATTTATTTTTTTATATTTTTACTTGAAATAAAAATATGTTATAACATATTTAATTATTTTTAAAAAACACTTAAAATAACTTTTAAATATTTTGAATGTTTTTAAAAATAAGTTAATTTATTTTTTTTAAAACCAAAAACTAAATTATATAAAAAATATATTTAAAAAAACATATTTTAAAAATAAAAATGAAAATAAAATACAAAGGATTAAAGTGATCCCAAAGAAGCCCAAAAGTTTATAGATTGAAAGGCTGCATTTGATTGGGTACATGTTCCTCCAATGGAATCTTTAGAGCTCACTTATTTGATGTACATGATGGATTTTGGGTTCCTTGTTTGGACAATGATGAGTACGCTTAACAGAATGAATCCTTGTGTCAACCTTATCAGTTCTGTCTTTGATCTATACTTCACTTCGTCTCCCTTTTGTCAGTGCTTTCCACTACAGTTCTAAAAATCAATCTATATTATTTTTATGCCTTTTGTAAAGGAGCTTTTATCAATTGTTAGACATTTCATAATGGGTGTGTACCCTTGTCGGACATGGACATGGCTCCTACACGAGTATGTACGAGCTCATACTTGTCCAACACATTATTAATGGTGTCAAAGCTCTCCATCTAATTCGACACAGTTTGGACACCGCTCGACACTGCTCTGGAGCTTAAATTTGAGCGTCATCAAACTAAAAGCTGAAGCGGCAACACAAAATCAAAGTTGTGGGGCTCTCGAGCATTCCTCATAGCATAGTTCTAATCAAGAGGCAAACAAGCCACTGTCAATTGTCAATGGGGTTGTCAAAACGGCTAGTTGTTTGTGAAGAGTTCATGTTCGGCTCGTTAAGTAACTTGTATTCAATTCGTTCGCGAAGTAGACGAGTTGAATACGAACAATTTTTTGAGCTTGATATATAAACGAGTCGAACACGAACAAAATTTTAATTGTTCGTGTTTGGCTCGTTCTGGCTCAAAATTATACGAGCAATGTAGTTGAATAATTTACATTACAGAAGACATCAATCTTATAAAAAATTTCATTGTGAATCATTCAATAAAATTGTCAAAATTCACTGTGTATATAAAGCTAAAAATATTGCCTATTGCAGAGACCCATTTTGCATCAAGTATAGTCATGCTTAAGAGAATCAAATTAACAAAACAATGACTGCAAGCAATGTTGATCAATGACAAGTGAAGCCTGTATCGTTAAGGTAATATTAACAAGATAAAACTTATGAAGGAATAATTCTCGGATGATGTGTGTTGGATGATATTTTGGGGGACAAAATTAATTATGATGCTAAGTTTTACTTATTTCCATTTATACAACTGTAATCTTGTATGTCGCATCAAATATATCAATATATTAACATTTTTACGCATTTTCACGTATAGCTAAGGCGGTAGGTAGGTATTCGTCTTGTAAATACATAAGAATTGAGCGGTACGAATGTAAATCTTCCATTTTTAAACAATGCATTTGAACTTTTTTTCAAAAGAAAAAGGAAAATTTGTATTCTCCCTTCATTTTTCTTCATAGTAAATGCCTATCCCAACGAACCTCTTCAGCACCATTACAGAACCTTTCTTCTCTACCACCGAAGACAAAGCCTGCAAGATTTCAACTTTATTTCATGTGCAGAACGGAGGAGCCAACCATTTTACCAGGCTTTAAAAGCGATAAGCTTCATTTGCTGTCAACTTTAAAAGCCATTCTGGTCTAGCAGCAGTGCGACAGGAATGATGCACTCTGAAAGTGATGCAGCAATCGTGGCCGTTTATTCCACATAGATGGCAGAGATAAGGGGCCCTTATGAGATGAGGTTGTCGATAAGGGATGATGTGCGGCCCTCCATTAGATTCTGAAGTGTGCATTCATTGTGTGTAAGATTGCAACTTTGTGGGAGGGAGCTTGTGAAAGAAATTTGAATTATTGGAGGTGGAAAGAGTGCCACAAAAGAAAAGTTTAGTTTTTTTTTCTTTTTCTTGTATATAATTTAAGCAATTTTGTAATTTTATCCTCTCTCTCAATAGATTTTTTAGCCAATATTTAAAAAGATTAGATCTTTAATAATTTTGGATGATCTTAAGTATGAAGTTGGTTCCGCCTCTAAGTGACCTAGTTGTGGATAGGGGTGTGAACGAGTTGAGCTCGAGCAATCCTTGACTTAAGCTTGATTAATGAATCGAGTTAGAGCTCGAGCTTGATCTTAATTCAAAGAGTTTGAGCATGCTTGTTTAGTATGAAAGAGAAAACAAATATTAATTTAAGCTAATATTATCATGAAAGGATAAATAAAATAATAGTAGATAATTAATGACAAATCACTTGATATAAAATTTAAAATATCATTTTTTTTTAATATTTTTAATAATTAGAGAAAAGTTATTACATTTCAATATATTTTTTATTAATTATTTTTTAAAAGAGTTTGCTCACAAGGTAACGAGTAGAGTCAGGGTTGTCTTGAGCTTGGCTTGTTAGCACATCGAGCTCGGTTCATGAGCCACTTATTTATCGAGTTGAGCCTAAGCCGACTCATGAGAAAGCTTGGCTCACTCATACGCCTAGTTGTGGGTGATTTTTCTAATTTGCATGATTTGAAATTACATAAATTGGACGAGAGTCTGGCTAAAACTAAGTTAGTGTGACACCAACATAATCTCCCTATTATATTTATCATTAAAGTTGTTTTAGGTTAGGGGTTGAACCGATCAGATGAAACGAAACAATACACATTTAAGTCTATTATTATATATAACATTAGACTAGGAGTGGGAGGCCCTATCATAGGGAGTTTGGGCAAAGCCATCATAAAGATACCAATTAGAATATGTTGGAGATTTCTAACGTGTTGAATGCCTTATTTTTTTATGTCATCAAAGGACATCATCTTATGCTTACCTCAAAAATTAGGTATCTTGAGCTAAAGTTAATTTTTTACATGTGCCATGAGGTCTTCAAGATTGATAATTAAATTGCACCGATGAAAGTAAGACGAAGCCATCAATAAGGGTGTGTTTGAGGCGGCGGTGCGGTGGCTGTGTGGTGTCGCACCGCAGTTTTTCATGTTTGGCAAAATTGTGTTTTGTCTACATTCTCAAAAAACTGCAGCTAAAAGCTATGTTTTCCCACCTGACCTAGCTACCTATGGTGGCTGCTACAAAGCTACGGTCTGATTTTTTTCAAAAAAAAAAAAAATTGTAACACCCATCGCAGCTTTTTAAACACTAGTTTCTTCTTCAGCAGTTTTACAACTACTTCTACAAACAGTTGTAGCCACCTCAAACAGACCCTAAGGTGAATATACAAAAAAAATCGTATATCTTTTGTATGCTAATTTTCTATTTTGCTTTGCACCTTCTTGACACCTAATTTTGCATATATTTCACTTATTTCCAACAGTTATGTCGAATACAATCAAGCTTCAACCTAAATTTAATAGGTCTCTTTCTTCTTTTCAAACTTTTTTTAATTTATTATATTATTTATGCATATAATAGCCAGTGGCTATCACAATCTTAAATTTATGTTACAGTATCCAATTCAAGTTCAACTCCGTATACTCCAACTCAAAATTCATCTAATCACTATTAATATAAAAAATACCATCTTCAAATCCAATCTACATGATTTTTCTATTAAATCAACCTATGTTTCAATAAAATTCACATCAAAATATCATGTGAGATCAAAGCCAAACCCCACGACATAAACAAATGGCATAAATATATGCCCAATCACTCAACCACATATGCTTTCCATTCAATGAGAAGGAAAAGCATCTTATCCCCCCATTAGTCTCTTAAAAAATGGTGTTGCTTGCATTAGATAGAGCAATTAATGTAATAATGGAGGCAGGATAGATGTTTTGGCAGAGATAATGACAACATAATACATCCAAGAAATGATGGAGAACAAAAGGAATGGCTGCTGCTTCTTTTCAAAGTTTGCATTTGTGTGGTCAAAATGATGCCATGCTTTCTTTGTTCTTTTCTTTATTAGATGCTGGATGGAATTTGTCCTGCATTATGGGGAACAATGGCTTTCATGAGCCCCAAAGCCTAGGCTTTATGTACTCCTAAAAAGAATTAAATTAAATAAAGTAGTGAGATTTTAAGAGTTTTTGAATTGTGATTTGTGTCTTCATCAGCTAGATGATAGTGTAATATTCTTTTCAAAGGTGGTGTAATGAGGAAATATTATAATGCATATAGCATGTAGTGATTTAGTAGTTGGAAGTTTGAAATACATGTGGGAACTTGTATATAAATTTTCTTAAAAATAAAGGCTTTGATGTAAGACAAGACATCATTAATTGGCTTGAGACCCACCTTAGTTAGATAGTGTTATGGAGGAGAATGTTTAATTATTGATCCTAAGTTTTGCCATAAGACAAAGGCCTATGCAAATTTAGTTGTGGAATGTGTCGTTTGGTGCATTTCTAGAAAATTAGAATTATAATTTTCCATAATGACCATGCTTACATCCATCACAATAGCAATAAGATGTCTTCATTAATTGCTCGAACCTGTATAAAATTATTGTGCTATTTTTGCAATGATGCTTTTCTTTTCTGATTTTATGTTATTGTTTGCTCTAAGTAGTTTGTCAAAATTAATTATTTGAAAGCAAATTCGACCGTATCAAATCTTAAATCTTTAAATTTAAATATAAAATTGTCAAAAATAATATAGTCAAACCTAAAATAATCAAATAATCAGATGTGGGGGGAATGATGACGAACACGATCAAGATCTATTACAGAGATGGTAGTCTGGCATATAATAGCAACATTTAAAGTATTAAATTATAAAACTTTTATCACTGCAAGCTTAAGAGTGAATAATGGGTGGAATAATGATGAAGATGATTAAGATCTTATGGTTTCGCCAATCCGAGTTGTCATGATCTATGATCTACTTAGTCAGAGTAGGTTGACCATACTTCACAGAAGAATCCTTATCAGTAGTCATGGGTTGCTTCGTCCAAGAACTCGTTACAGATATGAGGTGGTGTTTATCTGAGGAGAATGATTTAAATCATACTAACTAACAAATGAACTTGTGTCCTATCAACTCAAATATTCAAAGTCGTTGGCAAACATACGAATTATAATCGTGATCGTAATATAGTGAACTCTAACTGGTCAAACCACTTGGTTAGAAGACTCTAGTCATAACCGCTTCATTATGAAGTGAACTGGTTAAACCATGAGGACAAAGAACACGGATCACATCCTTACCGGCATGAGATCATTTTAAGTGTAAATATAATAATGTACCCGATATGACATTTATTTCTTATGAGCTAATATTATTCTCATATTCATCACTCTTCACAAACTATAGTGGAGAGTGAATGAGAATTTCTTTTAACTTTGAATAATAAATTTTATGTGTATTTCAGATTATAGAAATAATGAGTTTGATTTTAAGAATAGATCTCTCGGGTTGAGATTTATGTTCAATACGGCCATCATTAGGGATGATTAAAAATAATTATAATTGTAATTTGAATTGAACATTATTATTTAAATGTTAGAGAATTTGTCTAGTTAACTTTAGCCCTTATAAAGATGAAGATCAAACTGACACAGTAGATGCTCAATCTTATATACTCTAATCATTGTAAGAAGGAGAATCAAACTAACCAAGTAAGGGTTCAGTTTTATCAACTCCTATCCTTATTAAGAGGAGAATAGACTAACCAAATGGAATTACAACTTGGTCATGTTAACTTTATTCCTTATAAAGATGAGGATCAGTCTAACTTAATAGACGCTCAATCTTATATACTCCGATCAATGTCAGGAGTATCAAACTAACCAAGTGAGGGTTCAGTTTATCAACTCATATCCTTATTGAGAGGAGAATCAGACTAATTAAATAGGATTTACAACTTTGCAAAATAGACAAGGTGCCCCCCTTGAGAGCGTGCATTATTTAATAACTTTTTAAGTTAATTTTGAAAGAAAAGATGTTCATAAAATTTGAATGTTTTGTCTTTTGTGCATTAGAGTAAGCTTTGCATATTGGGCAATGAAAAACGGGATAAATGTGAATCTCTTTGAGTACTTTGTGAAGCAATTTATTTATCTCATAGTTTTTGGATCCTAGTAGGATGACATTCATTTTGTCTTTAAATGATTTGGATTTTAGTAAAGTGAGGTCCATAAGTGATCCTTCTCCCTACTACAAATAAGAGGGATGCCATGGTTCATTCCACCCTATTTGAATTCATTTTGGATTTCAATTTTGGGTTGTTCAAGGGTGTGAGGGGAGCTCCCATTGTTGTTCCTTATAGGCAAGTTGTTAAATTCACAATCAATCCCTTGTAAGTTCGTTCGCAAGCATGCTTTGTATTTGAATTTTGCATTTCACTTTATGTTTATATATTTTCATGCTTGTTCAAGTTTATAAATGTCATTGTTAGTGATGCGGGAGATCGCAGAATCACATAACTCAGTGTGGTTCTGCCCGATCACGGAATCCCGCGATTCTGTTGGATAGTAGAAACTTGAGTTAGCGAGACATCGAACTGCTGCCCGGTACGATTTTCTATTTTCAATCTGATTTACTTCCTTTTTTATTTTTTCATATTTTCACTATTTCAAATCAAGTTATTTTCTATTAGGAGATTTTTAAATATTTTGCAGAATGGTTGTTTGGGTTTTTAGTTTTTGGAGTTTATGAACTTTGGGAAAGTTTTTTATGATTTATGCACTTCGGAGTATTGTATCTTTTTTTATTGTCAGAGGTGTGCTTATAGCTTGGCCAGGAATAGGTGGTGGATCCTCCTCGTTGCCCACAAAACGCTAATTCGCCATTTGTCCATTGTTTGTCGATAGACAAGGTGGCCCTTTCGAGAGCATGCATTATTTAATAATTTTTAAGGTTAATTTTGAAAAAAAAGAATTTCATAAAATTTGAATGCTTTCCTTTTTGTGCATTAGAGCGAGCTTTGCAGATTGGGCGCAATGATAAACGAGGATAAATGTTAATCTCTTAGAGTACTTTGTGAAGCAATTTGTTTATCTCCTAGTTTTTGGATCCTAGTGGGATGACATTCATTTTGTCTTTAAATGATTTGGATTTTAGTAAAGCGAGGTCCATAAGTGATCCTTCTCCCTACTACAAATAAGAGGGATGTCATGGTTCAATCCGCCCTATTTGAATTTGTATTGGATTTCAATTTTGGCTTGTTCATGGGTGTGAGGGGAGTTTCCATTGTTCCTCATAGACAAGTGGTTAATTCCCTGTCAATCCCTTGTAGGTTCGTTCGCAAGCATGCTTTGTATTTGAACTTTGCATTTCACTTTATTTTTATATATTTTCATGCTTGTTCAAATTTATAAATGCCATTGTTAGTGACATAGGAGCTCGCAGAATCACATAACTCAGTGTGATCTGCCCAATCACAGAATCCCGCGAATCTACTGGATAGTAGAAACTTGAGATAACAAGACATCGAACTGCTGTCAGGTACGGCTTTCTATTTTCAATATGATTTCTTTCCTTTATTTTATTTTTTCATATTTCACTATTTCAAATTAAGTTATTTTTTATTAGGCGATTTATATATATATATATTATAGTATGGTTGTTTGGATTTTTAGTTTTTGGAGTTTATGAACTTTGAGAGATTTTTCTTTGATTTATGCACTTCAGAGTGTTGTATCATCTTCTTATTGCAAATGGTGTGCTTGTAGTTTGGCCAAGAGTAAGTGGTGGATCCTCCTCGTTGTTCGCACACCGCTAATTCACCGTTTGTCCATTGTTTTCGACTATGCAGCCATCAACGTCATTATCATCTGTTTTTTACAATACGAAACTACCATTTTTCTGTTTTTAACTCGCTTTCTCGTCACCGTTCACGCCAATTACTAGCCTGCATCCAACCCACTCATGTTACCCATCCTACCATATTCATAACCCTTTTACATGTCCTTAACACCTTTTAGGAGCCCAAGAATGGAATCATCTATTATCGGAGCCCGACAAACCCTAAACTTTTAAGGATTTATTGTCCCTAAGCCTATACCCAAAATTCCACATAATCAAAATCCTCGACCAACTCAATACACTAGCCATTGTTGCTATATAATTTCTAGCACTAATCTTAAAATTTTCGAAATCCAACTTTCCCACCTCCATCAAAATTTCACCTCGACACATACCACCAAAACCTAAACCCCTGACCAACCTTCATTTGCAATCGTACATTTTCTGAAAACCAGATCATGAGGAAAAGACATCATGTCGATAAGGAGAAAAACCCGGTGAAACGTTCAATAATTTACTATGGAGGATATACATTGGAAAATCTTCCAACTACAACAAAGGTTTGCCACCTTCAAGAGGAGAAAATTAGGTGAGGATTTTATAGCTATAACAGTGACTCGCCAAATCAAGGGGAGGAAGTAAATCCCCTTCATCAAGAAGTTTCCACTAATGAAAACCAATATCTCGATGATTTGGCATGAATAACAAAGGAGAAGCCATAATCTTTGATTAAAGGTGAATTTACCGAATTTTAACGGTCGCGTAGATCAAGACAAAATCATTGAGTGACTCCAAACAGTGGAATGGGTCTTTGAACACAAGTACATTCCACATGACAGAAGGGTAAAATGGGCAGTTATTAAGCTCAGGAAAAATGATTATTCGTGGTAGGAAATTTTGAAGTGCCTATGCCAGCGTGAGGGGAAAAGTAAAATCACAACTTGGTCCAAAATGAAAAGGGAGATGTAGCACAAGCACCTACTAGTACATTACAAACAAGACGTGTTCTTGAGGCTGCATCACTTATGCAGAAAGATACTTTGGTAAAGGAGCACATTGTTGAGTTCAAGCTGCATATGTTGAAGTGTGAGCAAGTGGAACTCGAGGAGAACGCCATAACTCGATATCTGAAAGATTGAGATCATCTATTC
Source organism: Phalaenopsis aphrodite (assembly GCA_003013225.1). Taxonomy (NCBI): domain Eukaryota; kingdom Viridiplantae; phylum Streptophyta; class Magnoliopsida; order Asparagales; family Orchidaceae; genus Phalaenopsis; species Phalaenopsis aphrodite. Next base: position 1,272,491 of record NEWO01000042.1, on the reverse strand, counting down.
ACAACTTGATACAATTACAACCCTATTAGACATTACAAAATGTTCAGACCCTACCACCCCTTCAAATAGAATTCAACCATTGAATCAAGCAATAAAAGTATACCCAATAGAGCACCCAACCTTACCTCGTCGGAGGAGAAACCGACACAGAGTGGAGAAAAGGTGGAGACTGCCAGTGTTTCCAAATTCATTCTAGCTAAGAAGAGTTTCAAGTGTCATGGCTTTAAGCACATTGTGTCTAATTGCTAAAATAGGAGAATGGTCTATTTTAACAAGCATGGAGCAATTGAAGAAATGGACATTTGACATAGGAGACACTGAAAAAGGTGAGGACGCAAATGAGTACTAGTTTCTAGTCGATGAGAGAGATGCTAGTGATTCATGCTAAGCTCATGAAAGAGTCTCCAATTGAATTAACATTGGTTGTCTTAGAAGATAGTAGGTCCAAGGAGCCAATACCATAAAAAGGGCAACCTTATTGAAGGAATTATTGAATGCATTGACCGATAGTTTACCTCCTGAGAGACTACCATTGAGGGAGATTTAGCATGTAAATAGATTTCATTCCAGAATTAGCTCTTTCATACAACTTATTTATCGGATACGCCCAGTCAAGTAAGTTGATTGGGAGAAGCATATTGTGAAAATAACTTATTTTTTGTTTGATCTCCTTTATCTTACTATTTCTCTACTTTTAATAGAGTTATTTTCTATTGAGAGACTTTTATATGTGATAGAGTTGTTTGGGCTATCAATTTTTTGAGTTTATCAACTTTGAGAGACGTTCCTTTGATTTATGCACTTTGGAGTGATATATCTTCTTCATATTGCAAGTTGTGTTTAAAGCTTGGACAGGAACAGGAATGTGGATCCTCCTCGCAATCTGCACCCCGTCGATTAGCCATTTGTTTGTTGTTTTTAGTCGAACGGTCGTAGACATCACTACCACCTGTTATTTACAAGAGGAGACCGTCTTTTTTTCCTCTTTTGATTCGTGCGTTGCCTATCACCATTTATGTCAATTACCATCCACCATCCATCCCTCCACTCCTGTTAACCATCCTACCAAATTCCTAACCCTTTTACATGTCCTTAAACACTGCATGATCCTTAGTATTGAAGGTTCAATGACTTCATGGATTTTGAACTCAACCTTTCTTTTTTATTTTTCTAAGCTAATGATAAATTACTTACTGGTGATGAGCCTAGCTAAAGATCATGAAGAATTTCAAAGCCTGTCAACTATTATTATCGTTCTCTATATTAGTTGTTGTTTACTAATACAAGTGAACTTAATTGTTATGATTAAGTTGAAGAAGTTAAATATTCAGTTAGGTGGTTGATATCATTGAATGAATAGATGAATTCTTATTGGAAAATAACATCTAAGCCTTGACTAAGCTAATATAGCACTAAATAAATGGATCCATAGAACTAAAAGGTACCCAATGACAACAGAGGCATAAAATTATGCTTTCAGATGAAACACTTCCAATGAGAGGAAGCTGTTAGACTCCGCTTTTTTTTTTGTGCTTGAGATTAATGGTATGTTTGGGGTTGCTGTAGTTTATTGAATAATATGTTGATAAGCTGATTAAAAATAATTTGCTGATAAGCAAGATGCGGTGGCTATTACAAATTTTTATTTCTTGGGAAATATCAGACCGCAGCCAGAAAACTCCCACAGCACCTAGATAGGTGCGGCGTGAAAATGTTGTTTTCAGAGTTTTGAAAATGCATAAGCTGTCAAAACGCAGTTTACCCAAACAGACAATGTGTGTTTTCAAAACACCACCGCACCAAATAAGTTGCCTCAAACGTGCCCTAATATGACATATATATATGGTTTATATTATCTATTATATAAATGTAGTTACAAAACACTTACCATTGACCACCAATCAAGGTCAGCTTGGCAATGTGGTCGGATGCACAAAAAAACAAAGGGCAATGATTGTTGCATCATGCTAATTGACGTCAAGACACGCCGCATCAAACAAAATTAACATCAACTCTCGGCTTGTAAAATAGACTATGTCGGTAAATCCAAAATGCTAGGACTTCTTAAGGAGGACGTTCATTTTATCCTTCCCACTGCACAATGCAGAAAACAAAAATCAACCCAAAATCACTCGAGATGTCATACGGTTGCAAAACAGATCATGTCATAGCACCCGAAAAGTTAAAAGTACCATGGGGGCTCACAAAATGAATATAAAGGTAGTCTAACATGATGTTACACAAAATGAAGCCAGATTACTTCAACCATCATTAAGGTTGCTCAACCAATGTTTGTTTATGAAATTAACTTCTTCATAGCGTGTGGAGCATCAAAATTGTCTAAGAAGAGACATTTCACAATAGACATGGGCAAACAAAATGAAGGCAGCATACTACAAATGTAATGCATACTATTCAACCCAAAACGGTCTCAATGACCTCTAATAGTGATTAAAACATCATCCGATCGTGAAACAAGCTCACAAGGGTGCTAGGCTTATGTTGAAATATCTCCTATTTTTTATCAACAAAAATGAGCTCTTCAATTCAATATGCTATGTAGTGGAGATTTTTTTCGATTTTTTACTTTTCCTTGTACATTATAGTTTATTAAAAATAATATTTCTATTTCTAATTATTTTCATATTTTCAGCATACCCAAATTTATATCCAAAATCATCAATATTGTAAAGTAACACTTTTTATATCCAAGTGGTGGGCATTATGATTTCTTATTTAAATTCTAACTTGTATATTCCATTTTAATCAATATGAACATAAAACATAACTAATTTTCAGTCCAGATTTAATTAAGAAGACTGAAATCAGGAGCTGCAAATAATCCTTAATTGATGAGGTATATTGCAGTGTTCATTGCGTCAGTGTAGAATATATTTGGCACTCTTGCATGTAATCTCATATTCCTTGTCCTTTCATTCGATGCCATTCTTTCAATAAGAGTTCCTAGAATCATTCTTTCCATACAAATCACATTAGTAATAATATAGTAACTTCTAAACTCTATGCCACCATTGTTAGATCACAGGCATTTGATTTTGCATCAATCTCGTTCTCAACTAAGTTCTTTTTTATCTTACAAAGGTAATGAAGACATCAAATTTGTTTTAAATTTTTTTTGGTATATACATCTATGACTGTGACATGGTAGATCGAGCCTCCAAAGGATGTAGCATGAGATGGCCTTGTGTGAACAAATTCCAGGTTACTAGTTCTAATTTTTAAGTAGGCCCATCTTTACTTTCCTAAAATATAGTTTTTACAAAAATTTCGATCCCATAGATTTCAAATCTAAGAATTTATCTTTGAAATAGATCTTTAGTCCCTTTTTACCCATGTGGCCTAATCTTTAGTGCCAAATCTCTCTCTTTACTTTACCATGCTATAGCTCTCATTATCCTTGCATTTGAGATAGTTTACAGCATACAAGTCTTATTTCCTCCACGTAGGCGCATCAAAAGTAATACTTCGCCATAATTTTCTGTAGAGTAATTTATCTTCAGTTCTTTAGAAAAATAAGAATGAAAGTTGCATGAGCTCAAAATCCATGAAGTCATTGAACTCTCAATACTAAGGATCTAGGCAAGTTGAATTTCTTTTGCAACAACATTTATAAATTTTTATTTCTGCTTTCGATGCTTTCTTTTGTTGTGACATTTCATTGTGTGTTTTGGATTTCAACAATATCAACGTTCAAATGGGCGATTATAGGGTTTCCTTCTATAGTAATGTGTGCGTGGGCTCTTATCCCAAGATTTGAATATGCCTCTATCCTAAAGATTGTTTTTATTTTGAGATATAATTCTTTTGTAAAAAAATAAATAAATAAATAGATTTAAATTATCTCACACCATCATATAACTTCCTTGAAAAAAATATCTTTACTATCGTTTAGCTTCAATTATTTTGAACCATGAGAGCTATTGATGATCATTATTACATCGTTCCAGCTTTCATGCAGCAACAAAAGCAAATTAAAGATATATATATATATAGTAATCAAATTTGATTTCCACAAAGTTCAATTAACTTGAGTTCAAATATAAATATATATTCCTAAAAAGGAATGCTGGAGGCTATTATATGAGCCTCGGTCATCCCTCATGCGCCTAAGAACTGCCTCTTAAAGCTATGAGAGCATCCATTGTCCTTTTAATCAGATCCCAACTTAGACCGGTGATATTTCATAGATTGTCCTTTGAAACATTAGAATTACACACTAGTATGCTTTCATAGAAGAATAAACAATTTCGTAATGCATTTTCATGAACCAAGCCATAATCTTCATTGTATAACCAAATCAACAATTGGTTATGTCAAGTTGCGGCATAACAGAAATTCCTGCAAATTTTCCACCACACAAACAGCAACTAAACAATTATATAACTCCATCAATTTGCTTAGAACCGGAGTCGATACCTCCCATCAAACAAACAAAGTCAAAACCAAAAAAAATGTCACAATATCATGCCACAAAACAGATGCCCAAAACCAGAGCCAATACCTCCCATCAAACAACGAATGCCACATATCTCACTTGGCCTATAGCATAAAAACTTTCATGAACTCATATCTCAGACACAAAATTAAAAAAAAAATTTGTTCTTGTACATACACCTCTCAGAAAAAGGATCAGCGAAAAGGAAGGTTTCCAAGATCGCAGCTAGCAACCCAAATCCAACAACCAGTTAAAATGTCAAAATATCGGAGCATAGAAAATGAAACACATCTCAACAGGCATAAAACCCAAAAACCAAAGAATGCCAGAAGCCACAGGATCCCCAAAACAACTCATGTCATAGATCTAAACTGGGCAATACCTAAAAACTCTTAATGTCATCATATTTCCCCCGAAAAAAATAAAAATTTTCATTTCTTGCATCAACACTGCATTCCAAGGCTCGCAGCTAGGGTAATCGAAAGGATAACTGATGATCAGGAAAGAAAATTTGGAAAGGAAGAAGGTTTGATCCCCTCTAAGGCGACGAACCAGAAAGAAAACCAGCGAGGGAGGAGACAAGGGAGATCGAGAGCACCTCCGGAATTCCTAGGGCAACGTGGATGGCTAACGCAGGATGCGGGGCTCGGACAGCGTCGAACAACATAAAGAAATTAACCAACGCAGACGTAGTGCGGGAGACTAACATCGGTGCGAACGCAATTAACAAACAAGGAGGCGGCGTTTTCAAAACGCCTCCGCTCCCAATAAGCTGCCCCAAACGGGGCCTTAATGTGTCTAACAATTCGAGTACCACTTCCTTAAGGCTCATGTCACCAGAGGGGATTCGAACCCCCGATCTGAGTTGTCTTATACCGAGGATGCCAACCAACAGACGGATAGACGACACACACACACACACACACACACACATATATACAAGTGTGCATTGAGATCAAGTTAAACTCGTTGATATGATCAACACGGATGCTCTATTAGATGTCCTAAAATAAAAACAAAAAGCTTGTTCATAAAATCTTTTTATTAACAGCAAATGATTTCCCAAGCATTTTTAATAATATCTTCGCCAAACCTGCTATGGTCCTTTTATTTAGAAGATTGAAGACAATGTTCTTCGCCAGGGACACGCAAATATCTCTAGTGCTTGCATGTCTATCAACTCCCACTCCTCATGATCAATAGTCAGAGGCTTTTATCATTTCAAAGGTTAATGGATTTTTTTTGATAAAGATGATATTTTATTTGCATCTTCTAAAGGTTCAAATCTCAACCATCATATTTAGTAATCTTGACCTTTTCATCTTTCGTTAATTGGGATTCAATATAGCTTAACAAAAGATTTAATAAAACTTCAAGCAAAGGTGAAAGAAAAAATACAACAAACGTAGCAAAAACACAAGTTTGCATGGTTGATTTGATCCACTTGAGTCAGCAATAACATAAAGAACAAACATTCTATTAAACTTCTACAAAGAGATATTTAAGATATTTTTTCATACAGAACTATATATAATGATACGAATATCAATTTGTCTTTATTAATGATTGAAAGAAAACATATCCACCTACTATAAGGATGAGAACTTAACGTTAGGAAGAAGTTATTGTTATATTGTTGCTATTACGAAGTCCCTTTCTATTGCAAGAGATCAAAGGAGAGCTTCTCCCTATTAAGGACAAAAACATCTTTAATGGAACAGAAACTAGCAACAGCTTATTCTTCTTAAAGGAGCAGACCACCTGCCTGTATGAACCCAAAAAACTCTTCCCTTCTCACTAAGTTGGCAGACGGATATATAGCACATCACATGGATGAAGAAAATAAAGACAAAAGACCAGTTACAAGAGCCCAAGTAAGAGCCTATTTAGGGCCCATTATAAGTTTATGAATTTGTATTTTATTATTTAAATTTTAAATTTAAGTTCAATAATTTTTTACATTTCAAATTTGGTGGCTTATATGAGCTGGTCAAAAAAATTAAAAATTAGAAATTATTTAGGAAGGCAGTTGGCACTTTTCTTCATTAATGGCCGCCTACATTTCCCTCCAAAATTTCTCTACTTTTATTTGAATTTAGCTTGACGAAAGATTTATAAATAAAGCTAGAATGTAATGACATTTTTCAATTGTTGAATAAAATATATGTGTGAAAGTCTTTTTTTGCTTGTATTTGGTGACTTCAAGTGTCTGTTCTTTAGTGATAATATATAGTTATCACTATTTAATTTTTAATTCTCTCTGCTATTATCTTAACTTCTTATCTCAACCTTGTTAACCTCCTTTTCAACATCCTTAGAATTCTAATATAGCATTCACTATTCAACTCAAACCTCAAAATTACTCTAAAATTCCTCTTAAAAGCTTTCAGCCAAGCTAGATAAGTTTAGAGCCTAATTTTTTATATCTACCCATTATATCTAAAATAAACTAACCTATACTTAACCATCTACTCCAAGCTAGATAAGTTTAGAGCCTAATTTTTTATATCTACCCATTATATCTAACATAAACTAACCTATACTTAACCATCTACTCCAGATCATAACTACATATCCTAAGATAACCACAAATATTAATCTCTAATTATTTAGCTAATTGTGAACCACTTCCTTAAATATATGTTCAAAATCAGCCCAAACTAGCTTAATTTAGACTAGCTAGACATTCCAATTACCATATAACACTAAACCCTTAAAAAATTTTACCTCAAAGTATAGATCTCATCTTTAGAAGTTAAACTAAAGATTTAAAACTTTTACTGGCTTTTAAGCTCAACGAAGAGCCGCCTAACACTATTATATTTGGTATTGGAGTGAATTTGGGAAGAAGCATAATAAGTCAAATTTTCGGTAAACTTAAAAAAAATTTTGGGTAAACTTCTTTCCGAATATTTGAGAGTAACTCTGCCCAGTTTAAGATTAGTAAAATCTTTATATGATAGATTTGTTTTATATTAATAGTTAAATTATCATGTATAAGTCTATGTTGAAACCATCAAATCTAATTAACAAGCTTCACTACAAAGCCTATCTAATATACTTTGTGTGAATCTACCCTTAAAATTTTATCTCGAGTGAAAAGCTTGGTAAGGAGTACTTCACTTCAAAAAATAATATCATACATTGATGCAATCAAAATTTTGTCACTTAATTTATATTTCAAGTTAACTATTCATGGTAATTCTGGCTGTTTATAGGTCAAAACTTAGATAGCGTTGCAAACTTAAGGACTTGAGGCTTGTAGAACTAAGCATATTTTTTCCTTTGTTAGTAACACAAAGGCTAAGACTAAAGAAGTCGGTTCATCAGTCATGTGAGATAAGAAAGTCACACTCATGTTTTGCGAACTGCCTTAAGGAGGTTGAGTTATGAAATAGACTCACCACCTAATTTAACAAAGAAGGGTGGCAAAATACTAGGAAGAAGTTCAATGAAATGACAGGGAAGGGAGAAGGATATATTGCAATTTGAGAACAAGTTGGATCAGTTGAAAAAGGACTAGAAATTATGGAAGGAACTAAAACAGGGATCCACGAGCTTGGGTTGGGATCTAATCAAATGGACTATTGATGCTTCAGAGGAATTGTGAACTCCAAAATTGGAGGTAATAACTTATCCATTGAATACTTGTTTTCCTTACTTTAGCCTACAAAGTTTTTTGGAGTAATAAACTAACACGTATGTTGTCGATAATGCTAGTCGTCAAGAAATTCAAATTCAGTGGTATTAAACCTGACCTGGAGAAAAAGTTGGACCATATGTTCAGTGAGGTTGTTGCAACAGGCACTCATGCGTTCAACTCTAAGTGAGCATGGGTTTACAAGCATACCAGAGGACTTGGAGAGCAAACAGGTAAATGGATCTAGTGAAGGCCCCAACCTAAATCAAAAAGAGCTGGAGTCCACATGCAGGTCAAAGCGTCTTAGAGTGGAGAAAAAGAAAAAAGTAGTTACTTTTGTTAGAAGCCAAATTATAAAACTGGTGGATGCGTGCACAATTTAGGCGGGTACTTCACATGACACCTCCATAGACGACTTTCTCCGAGTTCTGGAGATATATCCAGAAGTTTATGAGGATAAACTGTTGTATCTGAACTCCTTGAAATTGCTGGAGGACCCGACCCGTAGACAGTTATTCATGAAGATGACACCGACCGTCAGGTCGATTATTTACATTTATTTATGGACAATTAGTTTTGTGGAGTTATTATTTAGTGGCTTTGGTTTTTTCTGTTTGTTTCATGAGATATCTGATTTGGATGTTTTTCTTTTTAGCACAAATAATTTATATGTTGCTCTGTATTTATTTCTTCTCATCATACTATGCCGTCAGATTTTAGATGTTTTTTTAACGATAGTTGTTCTTTTAACTTTGGTTGTTTCACACATATTACCTGAATTGAGCACTTCTTTAGCACGAATTCACAGCAAGAGAGCCTGAGAAGAAAGACTGCGGCAGCAGTGGTTTTGTTGTACGAATACTATAACTCATACGTCGATTGAACTCTCTGCATGACATCCACTTATATGATGATACATGGGTTGAGGAGTTACTACAAGGACACCCAACAAAATTTAGTAATATGTTCAGTATGACAGTCTATATTTACAATGTGCTTGATGAACTACATAGTTATCATAGACTTCAAGTCTCCTCAAGAATGACAACAAGAGAAGTGTTAGAGATAGCTCTCTATATTTTATCACAGAATGAATCAATGAGAGAAGTGATTGCAGCATTCATCGGAGAAAATTAGCAGATATTTCTTAGTGGATTTGAAAGCTCTTGTCAGTTTATCGGCAAATATTATTAAGCCAGGAGATCTAACATTCGAGATGACTCTAACAAAGATTGTAAATGACCTGCGGTATATGTCATTTTTTAAAGTAATTTTTTTAACACATTTCATTCAGATGTCAAAATGAGTTGTGTGACTATCACAGCTTTATTTAATTTGACAGATTGGAGTGATTGACGGAACCCGCGTGGATGCACAAGTATCTAATACTGAAACGGTCGCATGCATTGGACGATGTGGATCACAAAATGTGATGACCGAATGTGACTTCAATATGTGTTTTACTTTTATGATGGTTGGTTGGCAAGGCAGTGCACAAGCAATATTTTTTTTTGCTTTTGCAACAAGAAATCGAAGACAGGACTTATGTCACCCACCTCTAGGTTCGTAAAGCTATCAACCACATTCTTTTTTTAGTTCATTACTAATTATGATATTTGGGACAAGTAAATATTACTTGATCGATGTTCGATATCTCTTATAGAAAGGGTATCTAAAATTATTTCCAGATACGAAATATCGTATTCCTGATTTTGAAAGATCCAATGGTGTTGCTCGTGACAGGAAGTAAATGTTTAACAAAAGGCAATCTTCCTTACGCAGTAGAATTGAAAGAACGTTTGGAGTGTGAAAATAAAAATGGGTCATAATACATGATATGCTGATGTATCCATTTCCAAAACAGGCGCAGATTGTAATAGTCACGATAACGCTCCACAATTACATTCGACGACATCATTCTCGAACGAATGTATATTTCATCGTGGCTGACGATGATCACATGCAAATCTCGCCAAAAGCATTTGGATTTCACGTAAGTCAATTTATATCACAGCTAGAGCCAGAGTCACGAGAAGTTACACCCAGTATGGTGAAAATACCGCAAAAATGGTTGAATTACAAGAGCGAATTACAGATATCATTGTTGGATGTTGATTAGACGATTTTTATTTATTTTGTAAAGTTTGTGTTTATTTTTTGTTTCATATATTATTGATATTTTAGATATTATAACTATTATACTTTTTGTAATTGTTTTTTTTTCTCTTTTTTCAATTGTTTTTTGGTTTTTTTTCGGTTTGTGAGGTCCATGATGAAACGTTCGACTTTGTGGGTTTTTCTAGATGGTCTGTTAGTCACTGTTGCCTTCTGTCACATGTGAAATCTTGATAAAGGCAATCAAGTTCTTTTCTTTTCGATGCTGGGGTTTTTTAGGTACTTCTGAATGGTTTTTCTTTCGTGATATGCATATGTGACAAACTCGAGCTTAGTATTAAATGAGCTAAAGGAAATCAAGAACCCCTTATTATAAGATCTATTGTCTTTTTTTGTGACAGATTCAGTGTAGTTAGTGTACTTAGTTCTCTAAGACCTCACGTCTGCACAAAATTGTAATAGATTATTGTTTTTGTTAATTTATAATTATGTTATGACTAATAAATTGCCTATTTAATCATTCAGAGAAGATGAGCTATAGGATTTAAGGGACCTACTGACGATTGCTCTGCCATTGCGGATTTTAGACTTTCCTACTGACGTCACGTCAAACATAGCTATGGGAGACAGTTTTACAAGTGCACACGATGAATCACGGAGAAGTATGACTTCTTCCGATGGGCAGACAGATTCCAATGGAGACAGTAATAAGGAATAAATGGTATCCATAAAGAACGACTTAGCTCGTGACATACGTCGTCTGCATTTTAAAATTAATATTATCATATTTTTAAATGTAATTTTAATATTTTTTCTTTTTTAGCAATCTTGATACTCATTGTTATGTGAGGTGTATATCTTATTTTTTGTACTGTTTTGAAGTGATTTTTTGTTTCTCAAGTATGAAATATATTGCTATGACAGTTCTGTTGCAAACAGAATTACTGCAGAGGGACAAAATGGTCATTTATTTAGAAACAATAGCAAAACAGTTGTTTTCCAACAGTAAAAACCAAACAGTCAACTAGCTTATCCGGACCAACTGTTGCTCAGCAGCTTATTAATAAGTAGCAGCTGCTCCAAACAGGCCCTAACACTAAAGAGTAGTGGTCTTTTTCTACACTAGATTTACGTAGCCACCAACTGAATCAAACAAAGTCAAACGAGATCAATGAGCTTAGACGGAGAGAACTCAATTTTCATTTGTCTAGGTTTATGTTGACCTCATTTTTGGTAAAACTTATTTCCCTTGACCGAAGTTTGGTTAGACTTTATTTGACCTCAATCTTTACTAAACCCTGAAATTATTAATTTCTCTCCAGAGGTTATTGTAAGGCTCAAAGCCTCATCTTAAAAGTTTCATAACACTTATTATAATTAATAAAAACCATGCAAACTAATTTGATGATCAGCACTGTACCATCTTTGTAATCACATGTCGTAGTGTGGTTCACCCCCACCTCAACCTTTATGAACTCCAACTGAAGCCAAGCATAGCTCCAATTTCTCAATGGTCACTACCTTCGTCAACATGTTTGCAGGACTTTCAGTTGTGTGTATCGTTTCCAATAACAATTATTTATCTTTTAGAAGATAGCGTATAAAGTGATGTCTCGGCTAAATGTGTTTATCCTAGCATAAAAAGCAACATTCTTAGCTAGATAAATTGCACTCATACTATCACTATGAAGCTTTTCAATCCCCTACACTTTGCCAAATACTATCATAAAGTCTTATAGTCAAATCAACATCTTGTTATCCTCAATGATAGCAATGTACTCGACTTTTATAGTTGAAAATGCAATAATCTTTTGCAGATTGGAAACCCAACTCACCATTCCCCAAGTGAAGATTTATCGTGTTGTACTTCTTTAACCATCCAAATCTCTTGTCAGATCTGAATCAACAAATTCCTATAGACTGATCTCGCACTTTCATAGCAAAGTATCATGTTGATTGTTGTCATTAAATACATGAGAATCCACTTCACCGCCTCCCAATGATATCTACCTGAATTGCTCATGTACCTACTGATCACTCTCAATGCAAATGCAACATCCGATCGGGTACAAATCATAGCATACATCAGACATCAAAATGCTGAAGCATCTGAAGTTTTCCTAATCTTTGCTTAGTCTATTTCAGACTTAGGTGATAGCCACTTAGATAGCTAGAAGTACCTGTCTAAGAGGGTCTAAACTAGTTTTACCTCACTAATATTGAACCTCTGTAGGATCTTCTCAACATACTCTATCTGATACAACTTCAGTGTACATGCACTTTTGTCCCTGTTAATTCTCATCCTGATAATTTTTCTGGTTTGACATAAATCTTTCATCTCAAACTCACTTGATAATTATTCATTTAAGTCTTTAATATTCTTCATATCTACTCATGCAATCATTATATCATTCACATGCAAAAGCAATAAGATATAATAATTATCGAAGTGTTTGATGAAGCAACATTTGTTTATCTGGTACTTCATGTACTCACTGTTTGACATGACCATGTCAAATCTCATGTATCACTGTCTCTAGGCCTGCTTTAAGTCATAAAGACTCTTCTTCAACCTATAGACTAAGCCTTCTTTATCTGAAATCTTATAACCCCA
>NEWO01000042.1:1246491-1258588 GCA_003013225.1 Phalaenopsis aphrodite | reverse complement strand
TATCATAGTCTTCCACTTTTTAAACACTTCTACTACGCCAAATTTTTGCTTTAAGATGTAAACTCTATCTTTTCATGTGTGGTCGTCAATAAACGTGACAAATTAGTGGGACCGTTCAATGAACTAAAATGGAGTAGAACCCCATACATCTGTATGCACTAATTCAAGTTTCTTTGATTTCACCACTAGCCCATTTTTACAAAAAAAACTCTCTCTTGCTTGTCTTATATACATTCGTTACAGAAATTAATATTTATTGTATTCAAACTTTGAAGTTTATTCTATGAGAGTATGGATTGCATACTTTTATCGCTCATATGATTAAGCCTACAGTGACACAGACCTACATCAACCTTTGTTCCAGACACATCAATGAAATTTGTCATTTCATTGATTAGATAAAAAGTGTCCTCAATATTATCCTGAGTCATCACCATTGCCCCTCTGGTCACTTTCAACGAATCACCTATGAAAATTGTCACGAATCCTGACTTCGTCAACTGGCTGACAAAGATGAGATTTATTTTCAAATTTGGAACATGTCTAACTTAATAAGCTTACAGATTATTCTATTTGGCAACTTGATGTACACATTACTCTTTCTTATTATATTGTAGGCACTGTTGTCTTCCAAATAAACCTTCCCTAAATCACTGTGAGTATAATTTTTAAATACCTCTTTATTAGGGCAAGAGTGAAACTAAGCAGTTGAATCTGCTATCCAAAATTTAGTGTTGACTAGAGATAACACCAGAGAGTCATTTTGAATTTCGCCAACAGAGAATTTTGTAGAGAGATTTATTTCATGTCCTTAGCCACCAGCTTTCCTTGAACTTTTACAATCTTTTTTGGAATGCAATTTCTTTTCATTGTTTCACATTCTCCTCTATTATTTCCTCTACTTGACTTGGACTTTCTTTTTCTAGACTTGAATTTGTCTCTGTCCAAATTTTTGTCTAAATTTTTTCTTTTATTTTTCGCATTCAACACAGAACCTGATGATTCACAATTCAATGACTTTCTATGAACTTTTTCACTTAGCACCAACCCTTTGGTGTCATCGAAGTTCAACTTCATATTCACGGAAGTATTACTCACCGTCATGACCAAACCATCCCATTTGCCCAGCAATGAAGTCGGTATCAATAGTGCACTGACCTCATAATCAAACCTGATCCTTACAAAACATAATTGTCTCGCTACAGTGTTGAAATTATTCACATGTTTCGCACAGAACTATCTTCCACTATCTTCATGTTGAATAGTCTGTTTATCAAAAAAAACTTTATTTAAAGCAGAAGATTTTTATACATATTTGTCAATGTCGTCATGAGATTCAGAGTAGTTTTCCCATTCACTATATTGATCTCAACAGACTAGTTGATCCAGCACTTTTCATTTCTCCACAATCATAGACTCGGATTTCTATGTGATACCTCGTAATGACAAATATAGTTTTTTTCAATACAACAAATCCTCCATCTGCATCCTCCGCAACGCAAAGTTCATCCCATTGAACTTCTCCATTTTTTATTTTATTTTGTCAGTCATTATTCTCACTCGAATCAACACTCCTTTTTGATACTACATTGTTGGGATGATGGAAATCTCTTTATACTTTAATAGGGTTTCGATCAGATTAAAAATCAAAACCACATCGCGGAATATGATCGCACTGATTCAAGAAAATCGAAACAAAGTATTTAAACAGAAGCACAACAAAAAATAATCAAGAAAAAACACACCAAAATTTAACTTGAAAAAATCAAGAACGTGAAAAAATCAATGAGCCACATCACCAAGGAATTTTTTCAAGGAAGAACAAAAAATATGCGTAATACTCACTCAGATCTCCTCTCTACAATGAATAAAACTTGCAGGACTTTGTTGCCCTCCCTCTTGATCTCATAGGAGAAATGCACACTAAAATCCTCCTTTTTGACACTTTTCTTCTTCATGAGAAACCTGTTGAGAGAACCGCACGCCAGAGAGCCTACCTTCATTGCTCAAAATCGTGAATTTTAACCGAATCAGAAGAGAAATTGCACCTGGCTCTGGGGTGTTGTGCCCTCTATAACCAAGCATGGAGGCGCTCTGACAATTGTGCAAAGGCGTTACTTGCTTGGGAACCCAACATGGGGGGCGTCTCACATGGCGCGCCGCTCTGCCCAGGCTCCTGAACGTTTTTGTTGTGTTTGGTCGCTTCTACTACTTCCAGTCAAGCTCCACACTCAACAGCCATGTCCAATGAGTGTCAATGTCACAACCAAATTATATTAATGTCTAAACCCTTATAGAATACCACATGCCATTGTAGTTTGAAATGAACTTGCATCCCAACATTTTGGTATATTTTTATCTCCTTGTTTATCTCTATATATGGTTTTCATATCTCAATGTGAAATTAGAAGGTTTTCCTACTTTTTTAAAAGATATGAAACACTTTTGGTGATGAAATCCTATGTTTTTAAGTTTTTTAGAAAATACTTTCTTCTACATTTTTATTTGTAAATTCATTTGATTTCTTAATAGTAGAATGCTTTCTCTCCTCTCTTGTGTATAGGCTATTGTTGCTCGCTTGATATTTGTCCTATTTATATGCAAATTTGTTTGATATCTTCTGCTTGTTAGATCTCGTTGTTGCTTATTTTCATGTACACCGAATTTGTTCTTGATACATGATTTTACAACAAATGATATTAGAGCATCCATCTTATCCAAACAATAGGTCATCTTGAGTTAGCTGAAATCTAAATAGTTGCGATTTTAAGATGTATCCGAACAAAGGAAACAACTTTAAAGGACCTAACATGACCTTTAAGACTAGCTAACTGAATAATCAATAAAAACAAAGAGACAAAAAAAACAAAATGAAAGCCACAATTTACCATGTGAAAATCAAGGAATAAAAATAGTTTAAAAAAACAAGGCTCCAGGAATAACGGTAAATGCATCAGCCATATGCATAGAAAGTGGCAAGCATGAAGAAAGAAAAAAATATAAAAAATTTACTTACATGATCGAGCTGGCGATCTTCGTTCATTTCATGATTTCCTCTAATTTTATGGTAAATTTCAAGCCTTCTTTCGTTTGCTTACAGTTCCCCGAAGAATTTATTGGCAGCAGCTCTCTTCATCCAGTTCCTCCTTGGTAAGATAACCTTCTTCTCTCATCATTCCAACTAAAGCGTCAAGAAGTAAAAATATTTCTTCAGAATGCTCATTATTTACATCACGAGTGATGAACACCTGCATTCCGCCGCTTCCTTCTATCCAGCTACAACCAGGAATCTTAGCCAATCCCACTCCCTTCATCCTCTCCCTCACCTTCTCCGCTTCCTTCCATTTCCCAGCTTGCGAATATAAATTAGCCATTAAAATAAAGTTCCCTGTGTTACCAGGTTCAATCTCAAACAACTGTCCAAAAGCATATTCTCCTAGCTCCACATCACGATAAACTGAGGCTCCATTTAACAAAGCTCCCCACACCTTACCATTTGGCTTTACTGGCATCCTATCAATGAGCTCAACAGCTTCTGTAAGCATCCCTTTGCGGCTGAGTGCACCAACCATGCAAGCATAATGCTCTACTGCTGGAGAAATCCCACATTCAGGCATCAAAACATGTAAAATACTGTGAGCTTCCTTAACTTCCCCACCATGAGCACAAGCAGACAAGACTGCAGTGAAAGTTACAGAATCCGGCTGCATCCTTACCTGAAGCATCCTACCAAAAAAGGCAAGTGCGGCATCAGCATCGCCTCGGATCGCACATGCTGATATAATGGCGGTCCAAACAATGACACTCCTAGACGCGGTTCGCTCAAAAACCCAATTTGCACCTTCGAGAAATCCAGCTTTGCCATATGCGTCAATAAGTGAAGTTGAAACATAAAGATTTTGATCAAAATCATTCTTAATGGCATAGCAATGTATCTGTTTCACTCTCAATAGGTTCGAGTGGCAGGAAACGGCAGGAAGAACACTTGCAATTGTTACAGAATTAGGCCTGAAACCAGCAGTTTGCATGGCTTGAAACAAGTCGAGAATGTGTGAGAAACAATTATTTTGGACCAAACCACCAATTACTGCATTCCAGGTACTGAGAACTGGAGCGGGCATCAGATGGAAGAGTTCCATTGCCCGATCAACAAACCCATAAGACATATAACCAGAAATCATGGTGTTGTAAGTAACTTCATCTTTTTCAACCATGCAATTAAACAAACTACGAGCATAGTCTAAGCTCCCACACCTTGCATATAGCCCAATGATGGAGTTGCAGACCACGAAATCCATTCCCATCCCACTCTCCAATGCAAACCTGTGGACTTCCATTCCAAATAAAAGATTTTTGAGCTGAGAGCAAGCGAGTAGCACACTAGCAACTGTTACTCCATTTGGCATCACTCGATCTACTCCCATTTTCATATCCTGATAGAGTTCAATGCAAGCAGCGTAGTGTCCTTCCTGAGCATATCCGCAAATAATCGAATTCCAGGATACTACATCCCTCTCAGGCATTTTATCAAAAAGCTTCCGTGCAGATGAGATATCACCGGAGCGCAAGTAGACGGTTATCAAACCATTTGAAACGAACAAGTCGGAGTCGTAGCCGAGGCGTAGGGAGAAGGAGTGGACTTCTTTTGTCGCGGTAACGCTGGTTTGGGAGGAGATGGATTTGAGGAGGGAGGAGAGGGTGAAGGCATCGGGACGGAGAGAGGTGGGAATGGAGCAGAAAAGGCGGAAAAAGGAGGCTGTTTGTCCATGGAAAGAGTAGGCAAGGAGCATGGCGTTCCAGGAGAAGAGGTTCTTGATGGGGATGGCATCGAAGATGAGGCGAGCGTCGTAAAGGTTGCCAGAGCGGGAGTAGAGGGAGATGAGTTTGGAGCCGAGAAAGTTGTCGGGGATGACGGAGAGGAGGACGAGGCGGGCGTGGAGCTGCCGCCCATGAAGGAAGAGGCCGCAGTCGGAGAAGTGTTGGATGAGGAGGCCGAAGGAGAGAACTTCCGGGGAGGCGCGGGAGTCTGCGACGTGAAGCTTGGCGAGGCGCAGGGATGAGGCGCTTGCGGTGGCTCTGGTTGATGCGGCGGCGACGGCTGCGGCGGCAGCGACTGGCGCTGCCCTCATCCATTCAAAACGGAGCTTGGGTTTTTACGGCAACGAAAGTCATATTGGTTCTTAGACCCGTGCCTCCTTAATACCATGGAAATCTCCCAAATTTGAGTGCACATTGAAAAAAATGTGAGTGCGTAAATCTCAAGAAAATTCAATAGATTATGCAAAAAAAAGTAGCAGAAGATTGAGTCATCTAGCATTCATTCAGTTAGTTGAATCATGGGTTAACACGAATGAAATTTTGTTCAAACCAAAATTTGTCACGCGCCTAGACCGACCGCGATATAACTGATGCAATAGCACTCACAAGATCAATGGCCTCTTAGTGAAAATCCCACCTAACCTTATATGAAGATTTCTTGACCAAAGAATGGTTGCCAATTGGATTACACTGATGCACCAACTGTCTAACCCTTCCTAAGGAAAATAAGTCTTCATGAGGGAAAAAATTTGCGTGTGATAGACGTACGTAGCGCTGCGCACGGTATTGGGGTTATACCGAGGGTATAAGGGGGTTACATCCGTGGTATAACCCCTTGTAACCTCCGTGTAACCTTCTGTAACCTACTTGTAACCTAAAATAAGTTTCATGCTTCTGTTATCATTTATTAAGAATTTATTAGTAGGTTACAGATAAGTTACAGAAGGTTATAGGGAGGTTACAAGGGGTTATACCGCGGATATAACCCCCTTGTACCCTCAGTATAACCTCAATATTGTATGCAGCGCTGTGTACGTCTATCGCACGCAAATTTTTTTCCTTCATGAGGGGCTCCCAGAGAAGCCTATCAAATATCTGTCAGTCAGTTGTATTACTTTTAGCCAACCGAGCGACTTTCAAACGACCAAGTCAAGCAATTACGAATACGAAATGGTGTCGGTAGCATTTACAAGTACAAAATGACACCAATGGCAGTTATCAAGGTCAAAAGATGTCAAAGTCGGTTATAAATATGTAAATGTTTAATAGGTCATAAATTCAATGTAATGTTCTCTTTAAGTGAGAGGCAATCTTGTAATGTACTAGACAAACCCTATGACCTATAAATAAGGGGCCGTTTTCTCAAAAAAAAAAAAGCTAAATCTATTCTCAGAGAATTAGTAATATTTGTTGATTACTCTTTCACTCTTCTTCCTTTACTTTCACTTATTTCTCTCATCCAACCAACGTTTTATTCCTCGGGCGTGACCTGAATTAGATTTTTATATTCCATATTTTAAAATGTGCAGTGAGCGTGGAGTCGTGTCTTCAACAAGAAGAGAAGTGTGTCAGGGAGAAGGAACACACCTAGGAGAAACCTTTAATATGGAGTTCGTCAAAGAATACATGCAACAATGAATACAGGAGCTCATAGATCGAATGGTAGGTCAGATTGTGGAACTAACCCATGTGGTGCTTGAGGAGAGAGCGCAACCTCTCCCACAATCTAATCCTCTAGTACTTGAACCACAAGTTCATCAAATGGCTTAAGGTGTTAAACAAGTGGAAGAATCTCAGTACCAAGATAATGTTGAATCCATAACAAGGATATAACTGCAAGTGGGCCGAATGGATTTTTACCTCCTCTTAGAGAATATGTTCTATCAACAGATGATTGATACAGAGACCCGAAAAAGTTCAAGGTTCCATCTCTTGATTTATATAAAGGTCAGAGCGATTCGGTCAATCACATTGTGTCCTTTGAGTTAACATTATGCCTCCTCAAAGTTTTTGACGCAATTATGTGTGGATTGTTTTATACCATGATGAGAGATTTGACTCTCAAGTGGTTCAACGGACTCCCATTTGGGATTATCGCTTCCTTTAGAGAGTTCAAGAAGCTACTTATCGTGCAATTCGCTAGCACCCAAAAAGCCTGTAAGGATTCAGAATCCTTATGACATGACAAGCAAGGACTGAGCGAGACCTACAGGGGTGTTACACGATTCCAAAATGATATGCTAGAAGTGCAGAATCTAGAGCCGGAAATTGCAAAGGCTACCATGTGCAAGGGTTGAAGAGTGTGTAGGTATTTTATGGGTTTGTGAAAACCCTAAACTTTGGTCGAACTCTTAGAGTTGGCCAACGACCACATTACAGCAGAGAAGTACGTAAACTCACCTGTCTCAAAAGGCAATAAGTTCGACTTTTAATCGGGCAAGAAAGCCTCATGGAACGACAGGTGAATGGAGAAAGAGGCCCTCACCCTAGCTTGAAAGAGGTTGGTCGTTCCACAGAGATTGAGAGACCGATTGAAATACATGAATATGCAACTGATCGAATGATCCCTCAGCTTTAAATTGGGAAGCTATTCAGGATAAGGAATATTTCTGAAAAGCCTCGCCAATAAAAACTGAAGCCTTCCCGTTGAACACAAATAAGTTTTGCAATTACCATAAATAACACATCCACAATACAGAGTAGTGCAAGCACCTCCATAGCTTGATCGAAGAGTAAATTTGAGCAAGAAAGCAAAAAGTGTTTGTGGCCTCTAAACACACTCGGCAACAAGGGAAAACACATGAGGAAGATGACTTGGATGGGCATATCCAAGCTAACACTATCCACATCACAGGGATAACAAACTTGGAGGAGACTCTATCAGAAGACCCGATCGAAAAAGGAGTCGATCGAGAGAGTGCCACATTATTGTTTCCATTTCAAAGAGGAAGCCCCATCCCCCGATGATTTTTACTAATGCTAACTTACCCCCTGTAGGGAATCCGCACAATGACATCATCATCATTACAACAATGATTAAAAATAATCAGATGGGTAGTATTCTGGTTGACACAGGTAGCTCAGGGAAAATTCTTTTCAAATCCGCTTTCGACATGATGAACCTGTCAACCGATCATATTGTTGCGCTGAATGGCCATTTGTATGGGTTATATGGGGTATGGGGAAGGAAATGAGGCCCTTGATATAATAAATTTGTTTGTCACCTGAGGAGAGGGCGAAAACCAAGTCCCTAATATTGAGAATATTTTGGTGGTTAATGAATGGTACACGAACTTAATGCTTATGCACAGTATAACAATAGTTATGATGATATTTTTCAGTTATATTTCTTTATTTTGCAACAAAACAAAAAACTTGATCTTGAAAAAAAATAAGAATTTAACTTTTTAATTTATATATATTTATATTGGGATTCAACACAAGTATATGTATCATTATTAAATAATATAGGTTTTTTTGATTAAGAACTTAATATCGAACCCACATGGAAGATTATGCAGTATGCACTTTTTAGAAAGTTTTTATATTCTTAAAAAGATAATTAATTAAACAAAAAATGATTTTTGCAGGAATTTAAAATTTAAATATTTTTGATATTTTTGATATTTTAACGGAACAGTTAAAAAATAACTAAAGTTTTTATAGAAGAAAAGTACTTAATATGAAAATATCTTGCTTCTTATCATGAACCAGTAACAAGTATATGAATTCTGTTGTTGAAGTATTCAAATTGTGTTGTGCCAAATAAGAGCAATAATATTTTTTACCCTTAATATAAATGCTATAAAGAATATTTGCTAATTTAAAGTTTGAATAAACTTGAAGATGGGTTAGGTAGGGAAGATACTAGATCTCACTCTAGAGTTTCCTCTTCTCCATCCACCTGGGGCTAACATCTAGTATAAAAACCTATAACTATAAATCAAATTAGGGGCTTTAGCCTGTCATTCTAAAATCCTCTAATTCTACACTCTTTAAAGTTTATTTCTCTATTTATTTGCACTCAATCATATGAATTATATTTTCATTCATACAATATAATGTGTTTCTTACCATTTTTTGACTAAGACAATACTATCACAAATCTTTCATGTTCTCACAATAAATATTAACATCTTAATTGGCCAAATCAAGAAGTAAATGAAGTACAAAGTTTAAAATCATCACAACTTATTCAAAAATTAAAGATTAATACTTCACATAACTTATATCTAATACTTAATCACTTATCATTTTAAGGAAAAAGATAAAACAAACTACTCAGAATTCATAGAGAAAACACAATCTCACTTAAGTTTGAAAATAGAATTCATGCAAATAAATAAGAATTCTAAATTAAAACCAAATATAGTTATAAAACTTATCTCAAATCCTCTCCACTAAAGTCTTGAAGTTCATTTGAATCTCTTCCTTCACTTACAATACAAATTATAACTTATAATAAAAGAAAAGTGGCGGCGGAGGCAGAGTGTGTGGGTGACTGGAAGGGGGATTACACTCTTCTCTTCTTCAATCCAAGTTTTCTTTTAAAATTTTCCAAAAGGTTCCTTGGTGTCTCTTCAAAATGTGTCCACATTCAATGAATCTTCCGAGAGTTGCCTCTTTTCAAAAGCCAATTGAATGTATTTTTATGTTCATTAACTATTTCCCATGTTTTCACCAAGGGTTGCTTCAAATACTTTTTAAAAAATTTGTCTAATTCATTGAATCATCAAATAACTACTTATGACGCTTAAGCGCGAGGTACTGGGGACTTAGGCGCGACCTTCTCTGTTTTACTGGTGCGTAAGCGCCAGTTTTGGGGGCTTAAGCGCCACCATTTTTTTGCACACTTTCTTCATTGCTCCAAAAATGATTATTTTTCACACCTTTAACCATTTTTCATCCATTTGATTATTCCTGAAAGAAACACACAAATACCTTCAATTAAAACACAATATCTCAAAAATAGGTATAAAAATGCGTACATAAATACTATATGTTTTATGTGTATCAAAGTCCCCCAAACTTAAAAAGTTACTTGTCCTCAAGTGACACTCCAATATTTCAAAACCAAAGTAAGTAGATTATGTAATGTGAGTTTCTTTAGGATATTCTAAAATTTTGATCTAGAAATATAGTAGTCCAATTTAGAAAAAAGATTAGTACATAAGACCAACTTAGAGTTTAGAAATTTTTTATGTAAAGAAGTATGAAAATATGAGTTTCTATCTAATTCAGAAATACTTGTAAATTCTCCAAATATAGAGTTTAGGCATTCTATTTTCTCAGCTTAAATTTTTTTATTAAGAATAATTATACTTACTATATTATATCCTTAAGCTTAAGAGTTTCTCAAATCTTATACTTTAAAAAGATTAGATGTGGAACCAATTTTTGATTCAACACTATCCTGAGATTTTTTGTATGTAAGGTCTTATGAAATTTACACTACCACTTGAAGATTTTAATCACCGATAATGATGCCAAAAATTTGATCCTAAACAAAGTAAGATTTTAATTATATTTTTAAATAGTAGGGATGCTACGCAAGTATACGTATTGTTATCAAGTAATATAGAGCTTTTTAATTAAGCCCCGAATATCAATACCATGGAGATTGAGGTTAATCACAGCGGCTTTTAAGAGAAGTTCTAGTCTAGAATAACACGCTCTAGCTTGGAAGGTCAATAAAGGTTTGGTTTTGATTATATTTTACAATTATCACTGCAATACTATTTTTACTCCTAAACTAAAATATTTAGTGAAAATTAGAAAGTGGGGTTTAATATATTAAAATTACTCTTCCTCATGCAATGAAATTAGTGACATGTGTAAAAGTAAAACAAGTAGTGAGAGAGATTGTGACAAATATGAGAAATTATATTCCTTACCCTCGATCAAGTAATATAAAGAACATTGGCTAATTCATAGTTTAAGAATCCTTGGTTAGGTATGAGAGATACTAGCTCTCACTCTAGAGTCCCCTCGTCCCCTCACATGAAGGCTAACATCTAGTATTAAGACCTAAAACTAAGAACCAAGTTGGGTGCTTTAGCCTGTCACTCTAAAATCCTCTAATACTACACCCATCAAAGATTATGTCCCTATTTATTTGCGCTCAATCATATGAACTACATTTTCATCCATACAATCTCATATGATTCAACCACAGTTGATTGAGACAACACCATCACAGATTTTACATGTTCTCACAACAAATTTTAACATGCAAGTTGATCTAGTTTACATGTAAATGAAGAACAAAGTAAAATCATCATAATATACTCTCACTCTAATCAATTCTTTATCCTACACATGCATACTAATTCACTGTAAGAGGGAAGAGTAAAGAAAACTACTCATTACACATGGGGAAACAATAAAAACTTTTCAATGAATTATACTTTGAAACCATATAAAACAAAGTACTAAATTCAAATTAAAACACAATGAAAATATTTATCTTTGATGGAAATCAAAATCTCCTTGTATATAAAAAACAATCTCCTCACAATCCTCTCCAAGAACAAAGTGAAAAGAAAAGAAGAAATCTCTCACTCTCTCTCTTTCTCTCTCGCCTTGTCGCCTCACTTGGGGCTCTCGCCCAAGCCTTCTTCTCTTACAATTAGTTCAAGAGTCCAAGTGACCTTTTAAAAATATTTCCAAGCCTTATTTATAATTTCCCAAGAGATGCTTCAGTGTATCTTCAAAGTGTCCATATTCAATGAATCTTCCAAATGATGCCTCAAGTACCTCTTTAAAGTCTTCAAAAAAGTCCATATAACTGCCCCAAATCCTTCTAGAAAGTCTCTTTTATCATTTCCAACAAATTTACCAAGAGACACACAAAGCACCGCTTCAAAAACTGTCCAAATCCGATGTATATTATTAAAGATATGTTGAAAACCGTTTTTGGCGCTTAAACACCGATTTTGGGTGCTCAAATGCCCTCCTCTCTATCTGGTGCCCCCTAAGCTCCATTTTGGGAACTTAAGCATTGGGCGCATGCACTTAAGTCTATGGTTTTGGCCCTCATGGCTTCGGTGTGCCTCGATTCGACCCAATTTGCTTTGGTTTGCTCCGTTTTGGTCCATTTTTGTTCCTTTTGCTCTAATCACTCTAAATGCTTCATTTTCATGTACCTACAGCCAAAAAAAACTAAAAAAAATACCTTTAAAGTGTAATATCATTATAAAATATAACATAAAAAATAATACCTTTTTAGGCACATCAGGCACTATTTCTCAAGCTTCTCTTCCCTTTTTCAACTTTTTTT
>NEWO01000042.1:1221219-1238286 GCA_003013225.1 Phalaenopsis aphrodite | reverse complement strand
CTTGATAAGGAGAAGGTTGCTTTCTTATATATTGAATATCACAATTAAACCCTCCTCGGTATCATTAGTTATTTAATAATTATTAAAATTACTTATTTATTTCAATTGCCTATTAGTGACAGATAAGCAAATTGAACTTCATTGTTGTGATTAAAGTATTGCTTTTCTAAAATCTTAGTTCATAAATCTAAACTACTCCATGTGGGATCGATATCTAAGACTCCGTTAGAGCCCTATATTACTTGAGCGATACGTATACTTGCGTTGATAAGTGTGACTTTACAATTATTGAATATTTATTACGTCCATATTTATCTTATATTTTTATTGCATGTAAAAAGTCGCTATCACATAGCTCCATGAGGTAGAGGTTCTCCATGTGCTCCTCAAGGCCGACTAATCATAAGATGATAGTGGGTCAAACTCGGCCTACTTAGAGTTCAAGGGGCTTTCAAAGTTTATTAATCCAAAGCTGGAATCAAATTTCATGAAAACCTCTGATCACTTCTCCTATAAAGGAGTTCAGCAGTCATTATCCCCTTATCGTTCTTTAGGGGTGAAGATAGAAAAAGAATCAAAGTCAGAAGCTACAACCTTGCACTTTTTCCTGCTATATGCTTCCTCAGCTAACTAAAAGTCCTCTTCCAGACATTCCTCCAAATCATCCTACTTATATGGTGAAGTTAGCACTAAGAGAGATTGCCAGCTTGCCTCACCTCTCTCAGATAGAGGAATGTAACCCAAGTTTGACGGTTGGAAAACCTTCTGTATGGAAGGACACTTAGAGAATACCTGGTCCCCGATAAAATGGAAGGAGCTGACTCATCTTGATGCTCGCACCTTGAATTTCATTAATTCACCTTAGCAGGTTTTTACTTGAATATAATTAACTCACCAGTAACCTTATTTTAAATAACTGCTGAGGATTTAGAGTCTTAATATATTAAATTTGAACCTGTGAATGTTTCCCTTGTTGGATCACCCTTTTTCACTTCCTTGTCCATCCCACTAAGAGGGGAGCCACCTGATCTCTTTCTTTTTCTTTGCTCCTTCTTTGAAAGTTGGGCAGCCTTATCCAACTACCTCTTCACTTCTATCTCATCAGAGGCGAAACATAGCTCAGTTATCATTACGTCATACTTGTTTAGGTTCAACACTTGATTGATGATCATAGGGTGGTGCATTGAACAACCTACAACTGCTAACTCAGGATGACTGACATAAATGACTTGAGTTAAGGAGGAAACCCTTTCTTTTTCTTATACTGGACATCGATCTGTACTGGACACCGACCGCTCTGGTCATGATGTCTCTGTCATCGTAAGAAACCATTAAGATTCAAAATTTTCAATCCTTTATTTTATTCTCTAAGTCAATTAGGTAAAACTTTTGGGTCGATCCGAAGATTACGTGTCAGTTTGTCTCCAATGTGTAGGAGAACATGTGCAAAAACAATTCCTACAACCAAGAAATCTCCAACTAACACAAGTAAACTATGTTGGTTATAAAAATGTGATAGAATTTGGCTTTGTCTGGGCAGGGATGACTCCATAATGATCAAGGATTGATCGAAGTTCTGTACAAAAAGGTAGTCGAAGGACCTACAAGAACTAATCTTAATAAAAGATCAAGGCATCTCCCAGATAATTGGTAGCATGAACTTTCACAAACACTCATTTAAGGATGACACTTATGTCGTACAAAAAAGTGTCGTTTAGCACCTCATCATCAAAATCTGTCAAGATCGATCTCTCGATCATCTTTATTGAACCAAACATAAATAAATAATATTTAGAGGCCATAGAGCTCCAAGAGAAGTCGGCTAAATGATGAAATGAATGAAAAATAAAAGTATTAGCTGAATTTTTTCTTAACTATATATATAGAACATGTCAGGAATTCAAAATGTCTCACATCCATATATAAAAATTTGGAAATACACATCAAATCGACACACAAATTGAGGGTTCACAATGATTTTTTTTAAATTTGACTAAAATTAAATTTTGTTTATGATAAAAAGTATTTAATAGCTAGAACGCTCAACAAACAAATATTTTTTTATCCTCTCTTCTTCCATCCAGACATGGGAGAACAAACTAGCTGCCCGGACTTTTGCTAGCTTGTTTTGAAGGCTTTCCATTTAGGCTTGGAGGGTCTTCATATTTACATAGAGGACTGTCAACTCCACCCTCAAGTCCAAAATAACAATCTCTCTCTGAAGGTCTGCTGCCCAGACAAGGGAGTCCCCGGTCTCGTCCATGTGTCACACCAACGACTTTTGGGAGTTGATTCCGTTTTTTATATGTCAATATAATGTATGCAGCAATATTCTTAATATTTTCCTTATAATTCATACTTTGTAACGACGCCAAAAACTTGATCCCCGACAACGACTACCAAAAACTTGAATTTGAAGCAAATAAGAATACAATTTTTATTTTTAAATATGAGATACTATAGAAGTATACGTGTCGTTATCAAGTAACATGAAACGTTTTTATTAAGCCCCGAATATCAAACCCAGAGGGACAGTTATCAATATGCAACTAAAATCAGAAGAAATTAGATAACAAATTCTACCTCGCAAAATATTCTTACTCTAACTATAGATGCAATAATGTGAATGAAAGTTCGATTCTTTTTTTTTGTAAATTTTTGATAGTTGAAAGCAAAGTAAACAACTAATTAAACTTAACTAGATATTTGTAGTAAGTTGAAGGAAATATAGATAAAATATCTTTTTACTTCTTATGAATCAATAACAAGTATATGAATTCTGTTATTGAAGTATTCAAATTGTGTTATGTCAAATAAGAGCAATAATATTCTTTACCCTCAATAGAAATGCTATAAAGAACATTTGTTAATTTAAAGTTTGAATAGTCTTGAAGATGGGTTAGGTAAGAAAGATACTAGATCTCACTCTAGAGTTTCCTCTTCTCCCTCCACATGGGGGCTAACATCTCGTATCAAAACTTATAACTATAAATCAAATTAGGGGCTTTAGTCTGTCACTCTAAAATCCTCTAATTCTACATCCTTTAAAGTTTATTTCTCTATTTATTTGCACTCAATCATATGAATTACATTCTCACTCATACAATCTCATGTGTTTATTACCATTTATTGACTGAGACAATACCATCACAGATCTTTCATGTTCTCACAACAAATATTAACATCTTAATTGGCCAAATCAAGAAGTAAATGAAGTATAATGTTTAAAATCATCACAACTTATTCAAACATTAAAGATTAATACTTCACATAACTTATATCCAATATTTAATCACTTATCATTTTAAGGAAAAAGATAAAAGAAACTACTTAGAATTCATGAAAAAAACACAATCACACTTAAATTTGAAAATAGAATTCATGCAAATAAAGAAGAAGTCTAAATTAAAACCAAATGTAGTTATAAAGCTTATCTCAAATCCTCTCCACTAAATTATTGAAGTACCTTTGAATCTCTTGCTTCACTTAAAATACAAATTATAACTTATAATAAAAGAAAAGTGGTGGTAGAGGCAGCGTGTGTGGGTGACTGGAAGGGGGATGATGCTCTTCTCTTCTTCAATCCAAGTCTTCTTTTAAAATTTTCCAAATGGTTCCTTGGTGTCTCTTCAAAATGTGTCCACATTCAATTAATCTTCCAAGAGTTGCCTCTTTTCAAAAGCTAATTGAATGTATTTTTATGTCCATTAACTATTTCCCATATTTTCACCAAGGGTTTCTTCAAACACCTTTTAAAAAATTTGTCCAATTCATTGAATCATCAAATAACTACTTATGACGCTTAAGCGCGAGGTACTGGGGGCTTAGGCGCGACCTTCTCTGTTTTACTGGCGCGTAAGCGCCAGTTTTGGGATCTCAAGCACCATAGTTTTTTTGCATACTTTCTTCATTTTTGCTCCAAAAATAATCATTTTTCACTCCTTTCACCATTTTTCATCCATTTGATTATTCATGAAAGAAACACAAATACTTTCAATTAAAACACAATATCTTAAAAATAGATATAAAAATGCGTACATAAAGACTATAAATTTTATGTCTATTAAAATCTCCCAAACTTAAAAAGTTACTTGTCCTCAAGTGACACTCCAATCTTTCAAAACAAAAGTAAGTAGATTACGTAATATGAGTTTCTTTAGGATATTCTAAAATTTTGATCTAGAAATATAGTAGTCCAATTTAGAAAAAATATTAGTACATGAGACTAACTTAGAGTTTAGAAATTTTTTATGTAAAGGAGTCTGGAAATATGAGTTTCTATCTAATTCAGAAATACTTGTAAATTCTCCAAATATAGAGTTTAGGCATTCTATTTTCTCAGCTTAAAAATTTTTATTAAGAATAATTATACTTACTATATTATATCCTTAAGCTTAAGAGTTTCTCAAGTCTTATACTTTAAAAAAATTAGATGTGAAACCAATTTTTGATTAGGCACTGATCCCGATATTTTTTATATGTAAGGATTTATGAATTTGACACTACCACTTAAAGATTTTAATCACCGCAATGATGCCAAAAACTTAATCCTAAACAAAGTAAGATTTTAATTATATTTTTAAATAGTAGGGATGCTACGTAAGTATGCGTATCTTTATCAAGTAATATAGAGCTTTTTGATTAAGCCTTGAATATCGATCCCACGGAGATCAAGTTTAATCACGGCGGCTTTCAAGAGAAGTTCTAGTCTAAAATAACACACCCTAGCTTGGAAGGTCAATAAAGATTTGGTTTTGATTATATTTTACAATTATCATTGCAATACTAGTTTTACTCCTAAACTAAAATATTTAGTGAAAATTAGAAAGTGGGGTTTAATATATTAAAATTACTCTTCCTCATGCAATGAAATTAGTGACATGTGTAAAAGTAAAACAAGTTGTGAGAGAGATTGTGACAAATATAAGCAATTATATTCCTTACCCTCGGTCAAGTAAGATAAAGAACATTGGCTAATTCATAGTTTAAGAATCCTTGGTTAGGAAGGAGAGATACTAGCTCTCACTCTAGAGTCTCCTCGTCCCCTCACATGAAGGCTAACATCTAGTATTTAGATCTAAAACTAAGAACCAAGTTGGGTGCTTTAGCTGTCACTCTAAAATCCTCTAATACTACACCCATCAATGATTATTTTCCTATTTATTTGCACTCAATCATATGAACTACATTTTCATCCATACAATCTCATATGATTCAACCACAGTTGATTGAGACAACACCATCACGAATTTTACATGTTCTCACAACAAGTTTTAACATGCAAGTTGATCAAGTTTACATGTAAATGAAGAACAAAATAAAGTCATCACAATATACTCTCACTCTAATCAATTCTTTATCCTACACATGCATACTAATTCATTGTAAGAGGGAAGAGTAAAGAAAACTACTCATTATACATGGAGAAGTAACAAGAACTTTTCAATGAATTAAACTTTGAAACCATACCAAACAAAGTACTAAATTCAAATCAAAACACAATAAAAATACTTCTCTTTGATGGAAATCAAAATCTCATTGTATAGAAAAAATAATTTCCCCACAATCCTCTCCAAGAACAAAGTGAAAAGAAAAGAAGAAATCTCTCACTCTCTCTCTTTCTCTCTCGCCATATCGCCTCACTTGGGGCTCTCACCCAAGCCTTTCTCTTCTCCAAGCCTTCTTCTTCTCTTCCAATTAGTTCAAGAGTCCAAGTGACCTTTTAAAAATATTTACAAGCTTTATTTATAATTTCCCAAGAGATGCTTCTTAAGTGTCTCTTCAAAGTGTCCATATTCAATGAGTCTTCCAAATGGTGCCTCAAGTACCTCTTCAAATTCTTAAAAAATGTTTATATAACCACCTCAAATTCTTCTATTAAGTCTCTTTTATCATTTCCAACAAATTTTCCAAGAGACACACAAAGCACCGCTTCAAAAACTGTCCAAATTCGATGTATATTATAGAAGATATGTTGAAAACCATTTTTGGCGCTTAAACACTGATTTTGGGCGCTTAAACACCATCTTCTCTATATGGTGGTGCCTAAGCGCCATTTTGGGAACTTAAGCGTGAGGCACATGCACTTAAGTCTATGGTTTTGGCCCTCATGGCTCCGTTGTGCCTCGATTCGACCCAATTTTCTCCGGTTTGCTTCGTTTTAGAACATTTTGTTCCTTTTGCTCCAATCACTCTAAATGCTTCATTTTGATGTACCTACAGCAAAAAAAAAAAAACTAGAAAAAATATCTTTAAAGTGTAATATCATTATAAAATATAACATAAAAAATAGTACATTTTTAGGCACATCAGACACTATTTCTCAAGCTTCTCTTCCCTTTTTCAACCTTTTTTTCATGGTGAAGATTGCTATATCTGGATAGGTCTTTATTGATTTTGAATTTTACTCATCCTTTCCTAAAGCAAAGTTTTGATATAAATCTTTTACTAAAAGCATAATAATAGTTTTGAAAATTATTTTTAATAAAATAAATCTAAGTATTGAAAATAAAAGTAACCCATCCAAAATTTTCAAAAATAAAATTTCTCCTATTAAAGATAGTTACAAACTATTTATCATTTCCACACTAAAATTTTTTACCTTAAGTTTTTCTTCATTGCTATAGTTTTCAACTAAATTCTCTTACTCATTTCTATATTCAAAATTTTACTTCTCTAATATAACTTCATATACATAATCATTTTTTTCAAATCAAAATCAAATTTATTTGCAACATATTTGAGAACAAATAAATTTCAAGTTTTAGAAAAATTTTCACCACCCAAACTTAAATTTTTAAATTTTTCACCACCCAAACTTAAATTTTTAATAAGATAAAAAATTTAGCATCATATATATATATATATATATATAGGCAGGAATGAAAACAAAAAAATATCATGCTTAGGGGAATATTTATGATTTTTGGTAAAACAAATTGGGAGTTTGGGTAATTTTGGGAATTTTAGGGAAATTTGGGGCTAGGAACCAAGGTTGGGTGTTTTGGTGGAATTGAAATTAGCCATACATGGTGACAATACAGACCATGGAAACCCCCCCGCCGAGGTTATAAGACCCATGAGAGAGCTCATTTTGGATCCTTCATATGTTGGTCCTATCCATTCTAGCCAAAGGCTAATGGCTTGGGACCACTCATATGAGTTTCCAAGAGGGAGTTATGAGGTAGATTAAGTGTGAGTGATTTTAGGGTTTTAGAGTTTATGAGTGTGATGGGTTTGAGTGTGTATGTGTAACCAAGACCAAGTCACCCAGGGTTGCCCTAAGGTTTCACTGATTATATTGGAACTCATACTTGAGTCTTCACATGTTGGTCTTAGTCATCTCAAGTGAGAAATGAGGGCTTATGACCACCTATGTGAAATGTCACAAGAAGAGTCAAGAAGTGTTTATAAATTTTATGTGAGAGAGTTCCATCACTAGTCTTATTGGATAATCAACAAAAAAGTCTTATAGTTAGATCCTAGGCTTATAAAAAGGAAAATCTAGACCTCATCAAAAATAAGGTCAACATGGGGATTTCTCTAAGGGGAACTCTTCCCGGATGAGGGGTCTTAGCTCGTTACAAATGACATCATCTGGAATGGCTGCAAGGCATGGAGGTGTGAGGTGAGCTATGCGAGATTGATGAGTGGAACTTATAGTATCAAGGAGTTCAACATCAAAACTTGATAGGGTGAAGTGTTCCTTCTTGAGGAGAGGGGCCGATACACGTTCCTCCAAGCAGTGTGTTTCCTGTAAGTCGCTGAGTTAGTGGTAAACGAACTCCATCCACTGGTGTGGGTGGCGGTTGTTGAGCCCCACGTCGGAGCTATAAGATCTCTAGTTGAGACTCTTCCATTTTGAGCATTTGGTCTTCCAGAGAAGGTCTTGACACGCCTTCGTCGGTAGGACATCGTCTCTTACGACGAGATGATGAAGAGGCATGTTGTTTTTAGCTTCATGACTGCTCTTTGGAATGATGGGTGTTGGAGTGAGCCTCATAAGTACTTCAGTGGTGGGGTTGAAGTTTCCTACAAACGAAGCCAAACCAATGAGTGTTAGAAAATTCACGGTAGTAGAGTAGCAGATTATCGTCTTAACATAGTACACAAATTCAACACACACTTAGAAAAGAGAAAAAACAATTAGTAATAACAATAGAAGTTTTTATGTGAATATCTCGCAAAAGAAAAAATCATAGGGACTGACTTAGCTGAAGAGTTTCACTATAAACGATGATTACAATTGCAACTACTTCTCCCACAGAAGTGAAAGATTTAAAAAATCTTTAAGTTACAAAGTTGACATGCAACTAAACTTTTTTGCAAGGAACGGACGACGACCAATCGTGATCGTCAACGACTGATGCGTAGTGATCGACGATAGTCGACGGAAGTTGATGGTGATCGACGTCAGCACGAGTGGTGTTGGACTTTAGCTCCTTCCCAGAGCTTCAAGGTCTCTTTTTAGACTTGCTAGTCTCCTCCGGCTTCAAGTTATCTTCCCCGCTCAAGAGAGAGGTGCGACTATATTTATAGACTTTCGGGCGTAATTAATGTTGAAATATGAATCACTTTGATCAAATGACTCAGGCTTCCCTCGATCAGATTGCATTTGATGAATATTTGAGTGCCTTAATGATGCCCGAATTGAGTGATATTGGACTCGTTGGATTAGTCTTGTTAAGATGCTTTATTTACTATAGACTTGTCAAAATCGACATTCGTCTGAACTTCTAAATATGTTCAGAAAACTTCCGAAAGTAGTTTAATGGCTAGAACTAGGCTTGATTTGGTTTATATTGCTTTAATTTTGATAACATTGAGTTCTTCTTGNAGTCTTTAATGATTTTGAATTTCACTCATCCTTTCCTAAAGCAAAGTTTTGATATAAATCTTTTACTAAAAAACATAATAATAGTTTTGAAAATTATTTTTAATAGAAGAAATCCAAGTATTGAAAATAAAAATCTAACCCATCTAAAATTTTCAAAAATAAAATTTCTCCTATTAAAGATAGTTACACACTATTTATCATTTCCACACTAAAATTTTTTACCTTAAGTTTTTCTTCATTGCTATAGGTTTCAACTAAATTCTCTTACTCATTTCTATATTCAAAATTTTACTTATCTAATATAACTTCATATACATAATAATTTTTTTCAAATCAAAATCAAATTTATTTACAACACATCTGAGAACAAATAAATTTCAGGTTTTAGAAAATTTTTCACCTCCACAAACTTAAATTTTTAATAAGACAAAAATTTTAGCATTATATATACATATATATGCAAGAATGAAAACTAAAAATAACATGTTTATGAGAATTTTTATTATTTTTGGTAAAAAATTGAGAGTTTGGGTAATTTTCAGAATTTTAGGGAAATTTGGGGGTAGGAACCAAGGTTGGGTGTTTTGGTGGAATTGAAATTAGCCGTACATGGTGACAATACAAACCACAGAAACCCTCCCCACCGAGGCTATAAGACCCATGGGAGAGCTCATTTTGGATCCTTCATATGTTGGTCCTTTCAATTCTAGCCAAAGACTAATGGCTTGGGACCACTCATATGAGTTTCCAAGAGGGAGTTAGGAGGTAAGTTAAGTGCGAGTGATTTTAGGGTTTTAGAATGTATGAGTGTGATGGGTTTGAGTGTGTATGTGTAACCAAGACCAAGTCACCTAGGGTTGCCCTAAGGTCTCACTGATTCTATTAGAACTCATACTTGAGTCTTCACATGTTGGTCTTAGCCATCTCAAGTGAGAAATGAGGGCTTATGACCACCTATGTGAAACTTCACAAGAAGAGTCAAGAATTGTTTATAAATTTTATGTGAGAGAGTTCCATCACTAGTCTTATAGGATAATCAACAGAAAAGTCTTATAGTTAGATCCTAGGCTTACAAAGAGGAAAAACTAGACCACATAAAAAATAAGGTCATGTGGATTTCTCTAGGGGGAACTCTTCCCGGATGAGGGGTCTTAGCTCATTACAAATGATATCATTTGGAATGGCTGCAAGGCATGGAGGTGCGAGGTGAGCTATGCAAGATTGATGAGTGGAACTTGCAGTATCAAGGAGTTCAACATCATGACTTGACAGGGTGAAGTGTTTCCTCTTGAGGAGGGGGGCCAATACAAGTTCCTCCAAGAAGTGTGTTTCCTGTAGGTCGTCGAGTTAGTGGTAAACAAACTCCATCCAATGGTGTGGGCGGCGGTTGTTGAGCCCCACGTAGAAGTTGTAAGATCTCTAGTTGAGACTCTTCCATTTTGGGCATTTGGTCTTCCAGAGAAGGTCTTGACACGCCTTCGTCGGTAGGACATCGTCTCTTACGACGAGATGATGAAGAGGCATGTTGTTTTTAGCTTCATGACTGCTCTTTGGAATGATGGGTGGAGTGAGCATCACAAGTACATCAGTGGTGGATTGAAGTTTCCTACAGACGATGCCAAACTGATGAGTGTTAGAAAATTCGCGGCAATAGAGTAGCATATTATCATCTTATTATAGTACATAGATTCAACACAATCTTAGAAGAGAGAAAAAACAATTATTATTCATCAGAAGTTTTTATGTGAATATCTTGCAAAAGGAAAAATCATAGGGACTGACTTAGCTGAAGTGTTTCACTATAAACGATGATTAACATTGCAACCACTTCTCCCACAGAAGTGAAAGATTTAAAAAATCTTCAAGTTACAAAGTTGACACGCAACTAAAATTTTTTGCAAGGAATGGACGACGACCAATCAAGTTCAACGACGGCCGATGCGTAGTGATCAACGATAGTCGGCGGAAGTTGGAGGTGGTCAACGTCGGCACGAGTGGTGCTGGACTACAGCCCCTTCCCAAAGCTTCAAGGTCTCTTTTTAGACTTGCAAGTCTCCTACGACTTCAAGTTATCTTCCCCCTCATGAGAGGGGTGTGACTCTATTTATAAACTTTCAGGTGTAATTAATGTTGAAATATGAATCACTTTAATCAAATGACTCAGGCTTCCCTCAATAGGATTGCATTTGATGAACATTTGATCGCCTTAATGATGCCAGAATTGAGTGATATTGAGCTCGTTGGATTAGTCTTGTTAAGATGCTTTATTTACTACAGACTTGTCAAAATCGACATTCGTCTGAACTTCTAAATATGTTCATAAAACTTCCAAAAGTAGTTTAATGGCTAAAACTAGGCTTGATTTGGTTTATATTGCTTTAATTTTGATAACATTGAGCTCTTCTTGTCAAGCTGGTCAATTTGACTATAACTTTGCTGAAATCAGAGCTCTAGATGACTTTTATCGATGTTTGAATATTTCCTGCTAAAAAGTTGCATCGAGATTTATGTCATGTCTCAAGATTTGTGTCAGACGATGAAAAGTTATTGGAGTCATATCAATTATAAACTTTATGATAAATTAATTAAAATAATTATTAAATGAAAAACAATTAATATTGAACTTTTAAGTTTCAGGTAGGCAAGATTTTTATTATATAATAGAATATTACATAGTTATTAAAAACGTATGATATACAATTAGTTTTAAGGGGGGTAAAATTTTTAATGTATAACATGATATTACATATTTATTAAAAATCTAACAAAGTCGACTACTTTAATCTCTCTTCAATTCATAATTGATTTCAAAGTTATCATTATAAATCTTTGGTTCAAAATTTATGAGAAGTATACAAAAATCTTGAGAAGAGAGAAGTTCTAATACCTAGCCACCTCATTATTTAGTTAAGGATTTCAATCATTTTAATATTATAGTAATATTTGATAAAACATAAATTTTCAGATATTTATTTCCAAGTAGTAATAACATAATATTTATTAATTAAAGCTGTTATGTTCCATATAAAATCAAATTTGCAGAATAAAAGTGACTTCTCCCTCAGCGACGCCACTAAAACCGGAGAAATATTTGCGTACATAAGATGTACGCAGCGCTGCGTACATCTGAGGTTATTTTGAGGATATAGGGGAGTTATATTCGGGCTATACCGGAGGTTACAAGGAATTATAACCCAGATATAATCTCATTATAACCCAATGATGTAAGAGCACGGGGTACATCTTATGTACGCAAATATTTCTCCTAAAACCGTCCTTAACATCGGACCCTCGTTTTATCGCCGCCGGCGAGCGACGGCGGCACGTTGAAGAGACGACATCCAATCCTAGAAGCAAACGATTCAGTTTCCTGCTCCATTATCTCTACCTCTTCTTTCGTTCCAATTTTTGCCGCATTATCTGTCCATCGCTCTTCTCGTGGTCGTTCGTCAACCGAACTTACGGGGAATGTATGCTGTGTCATCGTCTTCCCTCGTTCTTGATCCGAAGTTTACGAAGGACACGAAGAGTTGAGCATAGAAATTGGGACCGTTTTTATACAGGATTTTAGGTCCGTGGCAGATGCATTTCAAGAATGTGGATGTTTTAGTTGATTTGGACTTCTTATGGAATTTGGATCCAGGTAAGAAGATGAGATTATTTATATTATTATTCAGTTCTAGGGATTTTGATTCTTAACTCAGCGTTGTTTTTTTTTTGTGGCGGTTAGAAGTTTGGTGGTGTAGGATTCTCATAAAGTTCTGATTGGTTTAATTAGGGATGCCTATGGGTTTGCGGTGCGGCCACAACACTTGCGAAGATATGGTGAATATGCTAAAATTTACAAGGCAATTCCTTAGTCCCTTCCATTTTTTTTACTTGCTGGAGACATGCATAAAGCAAGCACATGCATTTTGTTATCAACTGCTTAGATTGCTTTTTGATCATAATGTTTTTAGGAGGAGGAGGAAGAGAGATGCCAACGATGGAAAGTCTTCCTGAAAGGGCTGTTTGAACCTGAAGTAATTTTTGCAGAGGAAAGTGGCCTCACGACATCTGCATGTGTTTTGGGAGAAGATGGTCATCCGGCCAATGTTGTTAAGGCTGGTGATTCAGAAGAAAGTTTTACAATAAGGAATGGCATACAAGAGAACCTCAGCAAATATGAGGGCTCGGAAGGATATTTGAAGAGAGGCGACGTGATTGAAAAGGATGATGGCAACTTGGAAAGCTTATATGCGGGTCCTCTCATCGAGGATAGTGATCATACCGAGCTCAGCACAATAAAAGATTCAGAGGCAGTACTATGTACTGCTGCAAATCCAGCGATACCATTTCTAAGTTTATCTAAATATTTTATGTGGGCTGACATTATTCCCTGCATAAGTCCCATTGAGCAAATGATGAGCCATCGAGTGAAGAGAAAGGCCTTACCAATCACCCAACAAAACTTAGGGAGGGGTAGCAAACGCCTCGCTCCTATTGAAGAGGGAACACCCAGGAAAGGGTTTTCAAGAGAGGATTCTGAAAAGTTTTATAACATGGATCAGGCAAACATAGTTCAAGTTGGGCCTTCTAACAATGATGAAACTACAAACATGGCAATCAATCACGTTTCTAAGGAGTCCACATATCCTTGGAAAGAAGAGATAGAATGTATGGTTCGTGGTGGGGTGCCTATGGGTCTTAGAGGAGAGGTGCATTGTGTATGGTTATGTAATTGAACTTTTTCTAATTTGTAATATTCTCCAAAATTTGCCTATATTCTTTTTTGGTAACAGCTATGGCAAGCTTTTGTTGGTGTGCGATTACGGAAGGTGGATGGATATTATGAGAGGCTTTTAGTTTCAAAAGCTAGTTGTTATGATAAGGGACTTGCAGATAGTAAAGGTCTGTCAATAAAAGCTCAAATTGAGAAATGGAAGGGGCAGATTGAGAAGGTATCTTGGTGGAATGTTATGAGTTCCACAACAAAAGTACTGATGTACTTAGAATATCTATTAATGCAAATTTTTTCTATTGTTATTTTTTGTCCTCACAGGATTTGCCTAGAACATTTCCAGGGCATCCTGCCCTAAATGAGGATGGAAGAAATGCGTTGAGGCGAATTCTTACTGCATATGCTCGACATAATCCATCAGTTGGCTATTGTCAG
The DNA here is from genome assembly GCA_003013225.1 of Phalaenopsis aphrodite. Taxonomy (NCBI): domain Eukaryota; kingdom Viridiplantae; phylum Streptophyta; class Magnoliopsida; order Asparagales; family Orchidaceae; genus Phalaenopsis; species Phalaenopsis aphrodite. The sequence continues at coordinate 1,224,295 of NEWO01000042.1, read as the reverse complement.
GTATTTCATAGTGATTTGAAGTTAGTCAAGTATTTTTGACCTACCATGAGGTCATGAATATCTATCCTTTTTTCTCTTCCCTTATCGAATGACCGAAGGCTTCACATAGAACATTCCAATTTACTTTTATTTCACTTTCATATTTTGTTTTCGGATGATATTTACCATTCATGGTTCATTTTTTGACTTTGAAGTATGGAATTCCGCTTCTATTAGGTATGGAAACTAAGTAAATGCTTCCTTCAAAGTCCACAAACTTGAAATTTATTGGCCACTATTTGTGCTTCTTAAATTGTTGGAGCTATGTAAAAAGATCAAGAAATAGGTATAACTATTCTTTTTTCTCAATCCACATTATAGGATGAAACATATGGGAGTGGGGTGGATTCACAATGTTGTGTTATTTTGTATAATAAACTAGTATAACAATAAGGCAATAATTTGATTGGATGCTGGTTATAAGAATTGAACCTAGACTGTGTGATTTCTTTTCACAAACATTCAAGTCTTTGTGATGTTGAAAAAGGGAAGAATGCTTTTCTTATAGTAGTGCATGACCTCATGTTTCCTTTAACTAATAAACATACCCTTTAAATCTTGTTTTTCTTCCTAACACTTTTTTCTAATCGGACCAATTGTCTTTTTTGACTTGATTGTTAGAGAGATTGATTTTTTTTCTTAAATATGAATTGCCTCAAGTTTGAAACATTCATTTTTGATCATGAAGACTTGTTTAGCCTTATACAAACTTGAGTTTTCTATTTATTCTTGCAGAATGTTACAAGGGGCGTTAATACTAAGTTATATGACTAAATGCAACTTTTTTTTTTTTTTTACTTCCTTATACTAACAATATTGAATTGGGCTTAGTGATGGTGGTGGGGTATCTTATGAGTGGATTGGTGGCTGTCAATGATTATGGATGTTTACTTTTGGATGTGTAGATGTGATATGGAGTTCATGATGGGATGTTAGGTCTTCAGAGGGATGTGGTGATATCCCAATGCTAGCTTTGTGTAGGCTGATTTTGTTTAGCACTCTAAGGAATGCATTTTTATAAAGGCTAAATGGAGGATAATTGATATAGTGGATTGGATAGGATATGGCTTTATGATTTAATGTTTCATAAGGTTTAACGGCTTATGGAGAGATGCAAGAGAATACTAATTATGGGCGCACCTAGTGTTGGCCGACCGCTTTTAGGAATGGTTTGATATGGTTTTGATGGCTTGGGTTGTGGATGGCTGTTTTAGGGAGATGGCTGTGATATAGAGGAAGATATTAGTAAGGTTTGGAAAATGATATGAGAGGAGGAACAAAAGCATAAAGATAACTAACTAATTTTTATTTGAAGATGATGGTGTTATGCCATCAAGCTTTAGCCGGAATAGCAATTCATCTGCGCCTTCTGTATTGCCACTTGATGCCATACACATGGCTAAATTTTGTTTGTGATTGCCATTGCCATTGAAGGTATTAAGTTTTGGTATTGAATATCCCTTTGGATAAGGGACTTAATCATACTCGACACGGTAAGGGTGGTCTTTACCCACCAGCTTCTCAACTCGTTCTTAGGCTATAACAACCATTATCTTTTCATTGATCAATGTCTCAAGTTGCGCCGCTGTCACAGGCTATGACTTACTGACAACATTTTGATGTGTAGGCTGACAAGCCACATGATTCATCTCATTTCTCTCTCTGGGGTTACCTTGTTCACCCAAAATTTGTGGCACTGGGTTGATAGCAAGATTAGCGGCAACGCTGTTAGATGCTTGATGGTTGTTTGACATTGCAGGTGTAGGGCTCGCCATAGCATTTCTTTAAATTAACTTTATTATGGCAGCCATCTGCGTCATCATTGCGTTCATTTTTCTGTTGAGCTGAGATATTTCTTTTTCCTTGGCTCTTAATTGATGTCACATTTGCTTTTGTTGTATAGCCAATGCGTCAGTATTAATGAATACTAACTTTGCTTCTTCATGTCTTGTTTCTTTTACTTCGCTTGAATAGGTTATTATTTCAATCTACTTATTTTTCATGGGGTTCATCGAGAATAGCGATATGACGTTGTTGTCGATAATATAGACTACCTCGACTTTCATGGTCTCTTGATTGTCTTCTTCTTTATTTTCTTCTTGAACTCGAATTTCTGAGTAGCATCTTCATTGAATCTCTAGTTTGATATTTAAAACGAGTAACTTTTCGATTGTTGACTAAGATTTAACTTTTTTACTTTTCTCAAGGATGAAGTCGTCTTATAATGGGATCCCATGGAGAATTCTTCAGGGCATCGACTCTCATGGTACTCTTCAGCCTGAGATTATTGTTGCGAGACGAGTGATATATCTGTACGATATGATCTCCTAGAGGGTTGTCTAGGTCATTAAGTTCCTCATTGGGATGTTCCCTAGGGACCCATTCATGCCATATTTTATCAATGATAGATCTCTGGGAGCACACACCAGATGTCACACATTTTGCTTCTTGTATTTTTTTCTTCTTAAGGCTTGGGTCTCCAAATTTGTTTACTTTTCAGTCGGGAACTTTCGACATCGGATTCCTGGGCTCGCAATCCTGGCGTCACACTCCGATGCTCACCGTGTAGGGCTTGGTTGAATTTATCTGTCTGAGCTACAACAAGTATTTCATGCTTTCTTTTCATTAATCCCTTTTGCTTAACAACTTTTAGGACTTATGAACTCGGGTAGATAAAGTTTTAGATTTTTTTCTTCAACTGGAGGTTGGCGTCGTTGGTTCCAGAAAGAATGTTTTTCTTCACTAGTAGAACTATTCCTTTTTATCAATAACATAGACATTGAATATTTTATTAGAAATTTAGATTTTGATTTTTTGTCTTGCTGCAATTATAATACAATTATGACTAACCAAAGATGGAAAGAGAAGCTTTCTCTAGCGGTGTTGCCAGAAATCCGTGGGCTCTAAAAATTCTGACTGATCCCCAGACTCTGCATTTTATTTTAGTTTCTTTTGTGAGAGAGCTTTGGATGTTCAAATTTCTGAAGGCAGATTGTATTGTAGATAAGACACTACCCACATATTTCACCCTCATTTT
>NEWO01000042.1:1140687-1203192 GCA_003013225.1 Phalaenopsis aphrodite | reverse complement strand
CTACTCAAGTGTGGGGTTGCTCATCTCTTATTCACCCAATCAAACTTCTCGCGTGTTCAATTTCAGCGCAAGGCTCATTCGCACTTCTATCTCGATTCAACAACTTTGCTGGAAAGCTCTTGTGTGCGATCAACACTAAGCCCTATGTCTTCTTTGCCTCCATCTTCTCAGGAAGTCAAAGTCATTCGTCTATGAAAGGGGTTTGCGGTTAGTCATCGTCATTCTCTTTTCTATACTAGTTCTTGACGTCTTTACCATCGTAGATATCACTTGTCTTTGGCTTCGATCAATTCATTTGATCTTCGACCTGCAATTATTGGTATGATCCTGCGCTCGATGTTCTTCCTTCGATTTGCATGCTAGGGTTGGAGAGCTTCTGTTTGCGTTGATCGAGCTGCTCGTTGTTTCTAGAGCCCACGAACGTTCGAAGAATTGTCTCGCTCGAGCCACTTGTTTGATATATTGCTTCTTCTTTTCTTCTTCTTTGCCTCAGCCTCGTCTCTCTTTCACGCTTTCTATTTCCTCCCTCCGTTTCAAATAAGATATTTGATACTTAAATAAACTGTCAAAATGCTTTGTTCGAATTAGCACAACCAGTTAGAATTTATTTATTTATTTATTTTTCAGTTATTACATTTATAATCTTTCATACTACTATTTTTATTATAAATAATGTGTCTGCACTTATAGCTTATTCTATAACTGATTTTGTTATAACCCATTCTCTTTATGTGCATAACCAATATCAACAGGCTATGAATTTCTTTGCTGGCTTGTTACTCTTGCTGATGCCCGAGGAAAATGCATTCTGGTAGGTCCCAAGAACAAAGCCGAATGCCTTTTTGATTGCTTGAGATGAATGATTTGTAAAGCACCCAAATTTCCTGTTCAAAATGAATGTGTTACTCTAACAACTCCTTGATAGTAGAGTCTATATTATTATTTCTAAGATTTGGTGGAATCCATCAGGACTTTGGTGGGCATTATGGATGATTATTTTGAAGGATACTACTCCGAGGAAATGATTGAATCTCAGGTAATTCTTTTCACGTTTTGGATCAATATTATATGTGGCATTCATGTTTCATTATTTTATCTTCTTTTGAAATGTTTCTCTTGTTGTGGTTATAGCACAACTAGCTGAATGAATATTTACCGACTTATGTCCCAAATTACCCTTTCAAGCATCTTCATTTTGAAACCCTTTACTTCAGGTGGATCAGCTTGTTTTAGAGGATATAATTCGTGAAAGATTCCCAAAACTTGGTTGCTACCTCACTTCACATTTGTATTGTTTTTATCTCATTAATGTATAATGCTGTAAAATTATTTGTCTTCAATTTGCAGTTAATCATTTAGACTCCCTGGGGGTACAAGTGGCATGTGTGACTGGACCTTGGTTCCTTTCAATTTTTTTAAATGTGATTCCCTGGGAAAGTGGTCAGGTTTTACTTCTCTCATAATTTAGTTTTCTTATAAAATTGCTGTATGTCTTTACTTCTGTATCCATTTGTAATTATTTCCCTTAATATTCCACTTAATATCCAATACTACTTTTTTCGATGGCTCTTTTTTATTACTTCTCAAGGTTATATGCTATAATAATGTTATCCGTGTTAATCAAATCTTTTTTGATATGGTTCAATAACTCCAGCTCTTCGTGTTTGGGATGTGCTTCTTTTTGATGGAAATCGTGTGATGTTGTTCCATACGGCTCTTGCATTACTGGAGTTATATGGTACTGGTTAAATCTGCTTAATTTTTTTGCCTTCATTTGTATCCAACTTTAGTCTGTTATTATAGTTAAACTGTTGTATTTTTTTCATGCGCTTCATAGGTTCTGCATTGGTGACTACAAAGGATGCAGGAGACGCAATAATGTTACTTCAGTCACTTGCTGGTTCAACTTTTGACAGCAGTCAGCTTGTTCTGACAGCTTGTATGGGTTTTCAGTTTGTTAATGAAGTAAAATTGCAGGAGCTTAGGGAGAAATATAGGCCTGAAGTTGTTGATGCTATGAAAGAGCGGTCAGGTCTCAAAGATTCTAAATGTTTAGCTTCTCAGCTATATAGCTTTAAATATGATCTTGGTTCCCTGCCTTTTGAAAGAAAATCTATAGAAGGATTATGCAACCGACATATAGTTGGGAATGAACCAAAGCTAGAAGAATTAAGTAGGGGTGATGCCGAGTTAGATCTCAAGGAGCAGGTAAATTTTATGATGTTTTGGCAGCGTGTGCAATTACGTTGTGGCAGTGACTATGTTTATGTTTTTAGTTTGTTTTTGAATGACAATAGGCAATACAAACTGCTTAAATTTCTTTATTTTGAAATGACTATTGAACATGAAAGTAGTAAAGTGCAATGAGTTCTACAAGTCTGTCATTTCCATGCTACTTGACCTAGGATGATTCTGGAGGATCCCAATGTTATTTATTTCTTGGATTTTTAAGATTATTCAAAGTTGATTTAGATTATACTAGAAAAGTGATGATTTTCTAAAAGGTCCCAAGAGTTTCTTGATGATATTGAACCAATTTCAATTCCAAAATAGTCCATGGAAGGGATGCATCAAGCTAAGGAATTTTCAAATTTGAAATTGTTCAAAGAAAACCTGTATAGTGGAGTCCAGCTACAGCAGAGCAACTAAATCCTATCCTAATGTAGGGAACAATCATCCAAATTGAAAAATTCAATGGTTTTTAAACATGTTGCTTTATTTATTAGTTTTTTTTTGTGTAAATGATAGTTTTGTGCCTTTCGGCATATTTCTAGTTTGTAGGCACTTTCTAGCAACGTTTGAGAAGTTAGTTCTTATCTTATAGTTACTTGAAATTTTAATATTATTTTTGATATTTCTTTGAATCTCTATAGATAGAGATCAATTGCAGTTATTGGAGAAGTTTGAAAATGCATGAATGAACTGTTTCTTGATCCCAACCTCTTACATATTTAATGGTAATGATAAATGCCTGGATGGATGGTGAGTCATTCAGACCAAAACACTAATTTTAGCTGTGCTTTCTTCTTTTTCCCTCCAGAGATAAAAAACTAAATTTTATAGGTTTAATTGCCTTTAGTGAAGCTTTACAATATTTTAAAGTTAAACTGATATTGAATACTGTTTATTAAGAGTAGACTTATGATGGTATGTCATTTTTTTTATGTAAAACGTCTTAAGCTTTAAGTTTTTAAATTTAAACTCAACCTGAGATCTAGAAGAAATTGTCATGACTCGGCTCTAGGGCTTGAATTATCAAGATTGGAATGGACGGTGGCAGTAAAAATAAAAGTTAACTACTATCTCCAAGTCTAATAGTAAAAAAAGAGCCATAAAATATTAAAATTAAAACCACTGATAAAATGCTTTAGCTTGCTCTATTGTTGCTTCATCTATGATAAACAATATCTTGTTTTTCACTCATTAATTGCCTGATTTATAACAACATAATGAGTTTTCAAAATAAGTCAAGTGGAATAATTGTAACCGAAAATCATAGTATTCAATAAATAAAAATACTGTGTATGCTAGTTATTAAGTTACGAAATGTTTATATGATGTACTAAATCTATAAACGACAGTATATAAGACGTGGCCGATGGGTGGGCCTAGCTTGGCGTGGGCTGGGCTTATTCGGGCTTTGACTAAGTCAAAGTGACCTTAGGTTGGGCCGAGCTGCAAAATTTTAATTTGTTCATTGTCAAGCCAGCCCATTCTAAGCGGGTTTTTGGCGAGCCCGATGTCCTTAGGGAGATGATTACAATATTTTTATTTTTTACTTTTCTTTTAGATGTAAAATTTTAAATCTAAGAAATTGTTGTAAATTAAAATTTTGTGAAATAGAATGTCTATTTTTTGTTTTGGATGATTTTATCTAAGAAAAAAAAACTATTTAGATAGTTTTTTCTCCATCCAACCATCCGTTAACACCTTTGTATTACAAACTTTTGGGTGGCTTTGTGACAATATCGGCTCTTAGCATGGAGTAGATTATTGAGATACTAGTACGGTTGATGTTTCATAGACCCAAAGCTTGTGAAATCTCTGAAATAACCACTATTACTAAAGGGATAGAACTTATTGAAGTATATAACTATGCTCCTAGATTTAGTCGATGTATGAAATGAGATTTCTATATTGAGGATGAATTCAGTTTATCAGTCCTAAATATTTTTAAGAATCATTCAATCATATGCCTTAACCCATTCTTTTTGAGGCAATAATCAAAGTTTTCTTCAATTGTTAGATCTATAGAGCTTTATACATTGTATTTCTCAGTAATCTATTTTTTTGTTGGGCACCTTTTTTTTTTGAAGGATAAATAAAAAGCACAATACTTAATAGGGTAAATTGGAGGATAAAATAAAAAACACAATACATAATAAGGTAAATTGAAGCTCTCATAAAAAACTTCACTAAGAGAAAGCCACCAAGCTACAAACTTATTGTGCAACCAAATAGCATGATTTTGTTTATTTTTTGAAAATCATTAGGGTTACAAGTAGCTTTTTTATGTAGAACTACAATCAAGAAATACATGGAATACTCCTACTCTACCATGTGGGGGTGGCATGCATAGAAGATTTTTGACCAACTTCTTATAATTTTCACATTTCTTAATTACAGGGGTTCGGCCAAGAAAAGTAGTAGGTTGAGTGGCACTGTGAATGCTCTTTGATCTTGTTTTCTTAAGGAAGGGCTGACCAAGGAGAAAAAAAAAAAATGTAGCAAGAGTTTTCTTGATCGATATTGTTCTTTGTATAATTTCTAGAAGGGAAAAGGCCGACAATGCAAAGAAAGGAGAATCGCTCCATTGGTATAGATTTGCTTTACCTTTCCTTGGAAAAGAGAGAGGGTCAGCATGGCCTGAAAGGGCTATTGAGTAGGAGTGCTAAGTTTAGGAATGACCACCTTTTTTTTTTAACTTTCTAAAATAAGGAATGCCCAATTGCATGCTTGAAGATGGGTTCATGGTCCACATCAAAGTCATGCTTAATTTATTTTTTTAAATCTATAATGAAACAAACATTCATAACACAATATTCATTTGACAAAATTTTTTTGGTTACAAAATCATTTAACCTATGAAAACAATCATTTTCTTAAAGGTCTTAAATGATCATGCAATTAAACTCTATAGTATAAGAATGGTAATTGTTATTCTTTATATTTATTTTTAATTTTATCTCACTTAGCTGTTGTTTTAGCAACAACACTTAAGCAAAATATTTGAGCAAATTCCACAATTTTTTTATTAAATATACAGTGTTGTTTTGTATACCGGCCAATAGGGACCTAATTTTGTGCCCTCTCTGCCAATTTTGTACTCCATTTTTTGGTAATCAATACAAGTACCTTTAATATTCTTGGTAGATCAATTACTCCAGCTTTTCGTTCTCCCTTTCTTCCAATTCTTGCTACAACAAGTATATCTTCGTCTGTTTTGGTTCTGCGCCGTCGTCTTTTGGCCAGCCTACTCATGCATCTGGGGGTTGTCCCAACTGAAACGACTTGTAAATTTTGCATAGGAAGAAGACTCCCTATTTGAGCTTTGAAGATCTCAACAAGTATATTTTCCATATGTTTGGCATTTATAGCTCTCACCAATCCAACTACTACTTCCAAAGGGCTTGTGAATTTTGCTTTGTTTGGAGACTTTGGTGTAGAGATTACATGCCTAGTTTATAATTATGGTTTTGGGTATACATGTACTTTTTTTGGAGATTTTGGTGTGTTATATACCAGATGCTTTGGGTTCCTACTTCGGCACTCTCATCCAATCTTTTTTATGCCACTTCTTTATAATATATTAGCCTTTTGGCTATTTTTAAATATATATATTTAAAAAGCCTAAGGGCAATTATATTAAAGAGAAAATGATACAAATAGGTTGTATGAGTGGACCCAAATAGAAACCCAACCCACATGGTACAACATACACAAATAGAAAACCCTAAAGAAGATGGTACAAATAAGATCAATCGGGTCGACCCAATTTAGTTCTGCATCTGCCTCTAGTTCTAGGAAATGAACCAACTAACAAATTGGTGAGATGTGTACCATTGCCCGTAGTAACCAAAGTATTATCCATTAGATTCCTTAGCTCAAGTAGTTCTCCATTCTTCTTCCTCCTGAAAGTGTAGACCTGCCATTTCTCATCCGAAAATTGTTGCTCATTCGGATGAGATGGTAGTGCTGCAATAGAAAGATTGCCAACAGTTGTGCCCACAAGAGGTTCAAATGTACGTGAGGTAAGAGTTGTCGCCTCTACCCCTGATATTTCCTGAAAATGGGGAGCTGCAAGGTTCTCCTGATTATCAGCCCGTGTAGTTAGGGGTCCTTCAGTACTGTTTTCAATAGGGTTTGAAAGTGTATGCATCGATTGCATAAACAATATTTTCAAGGGGAGGGTTCACAATGACAATAGAATCAGATACCAAATCCTGTCATGTGATAGTTTTCTCTCCAAGTGGAACAAATATATCCTGAAATCCATCCTTATTCACTTGATATTTAGATTTCAAATTAGAATGAAGCTTATGACATTTATCAAGGGTATGCCCAAACATCTTACAATGAGAACAATAAGGTCTATGCTCCATGACGATTTGTTGCCAGTATCCATTATGAGTTGTGCCCAACCAGACTTCAGTAACATCAAGTAAAGTAATATCTCTTTTCACAAGTCTTGTATGAGTGGGCCCAAATAGAAAACCAATCCACACAGTACAACATACACAAATAGAAAACCTAAAGAAGTTGGTAGATATAAGATCAATCGAGTCGACCTAATTTAGTTTTGCATCTGCCTTTAGTTCTCGGAAGGGAAACCGACGAACAAATTGGTGAGATGCGCACCATTGCCCGAAGTAATCAAAGTATTATCCATTAGATTCCTTAGCTTAAGTAGTTCTCCATTCTTCTTCCCCCTGGAAGTGTAGACCTGCCATTCCTCATTCGAAATTGTTGCTCATTCGGATGAGATGGTAGTGCTGCAATAGAAAGATTGCCAACAGTTGTGCCCACAAGAGGTTCAAATGTATGTGAGGTAAGAGTTATCGCCTCTACCTCTGATATTTCCTGAAAATGGGGAGCTACAAGGTTCTCCTGATTATCAGTCCGTGTAGGCAAGGATCCTTCAATACTGTTTTCAATAGGGTTTGAAAGTGTATGTTGTTGTGCGGGGCCATCCAGTTTCTCATCGATCGCAGAAACAATATTTTCAAGGGGAGGGTTCACAGTGACAATAAAATTAGATACCAAATCCCGTCCTGTGGTAGTTTTCTCTCCAAGTGGAACAAATATATCCTTAAATACATCCTTATTCACTTGATATTTAGATTTCAATTTAGGATGAAGCTTATCACATTTATTAATGGTATGCCCAAACATCTTACAGTGATAACAATAAGAAGGTCTATGCTCCATGACGATTTGTTGCCAATATCCATTATGAGTTGTGCCCAACCAGACTTCAGTAACATCAGGTGAAGTAATATCTCTTTTCACAAGTATTCTTGCCACAGAAAGTCTGGTAAGGTTGAAAGTGGGTAGATCTAGCTTCATAGGGTCCCCAAGTATGACACTAATAGAGTAAAGAACCTGATGATAAAAAAAGTGAAGCTTGAAACTAGTTAGACTAAACCATACCAGTACAGTAAGAGGTTCATGATTGAGATCAAAATTCGGAGACCACTTGAGTAGCGTCATTGGTTTACTAGCAATATTAATTTATTTTTTGGAGAAAATTTGACTGTAGTCTTCATGCACAGTTGACTAAATCAATACATGTCTCCCATCCATGAGCCCCACCTTTCACTTTCTTGCTAATTTGAGATCATCAAAATTTTTCATGATAACTTCCATAGGTGGGTGTCCCTACTGAAATTTTTCAATAAGAGCAAACTTGAATTTGTCANAGTGTTGTTTTGTATACCGGCCAATAGGGACCTAATTTTGGGCCCTCTCTGCCAATTTTGTACTCCATTTTTTGGTAATCAATACAAGTACCTTTGCTTTATATATATATATATATATATATATATATGTTCTTGGTAGATCAATTACTCCAACTTTTCGTTCTCCCTTTCTTCCAGTTCTTGCTACAACAAGTATATCTTCGTTTGTTTTGGTTCTGTGCCGTCGTCTTTTGGCCAGGCTACTCATGCATCTGAGAGTTGTCCCAACTGAAACGGCTTGTGAATTTTGCATAGGAAGAAGACTTCCTATTTGAGTTTTGAAGATCTCAACAAGTATATTTTCATATGTTTGGCATTTATAACTCTCACCAATCCAGCTACTACTTTCAAAGGGCTTGTGAATTTTGCTTTTTTTGGAGACTTTGGCGTAGAGATTACATGCCTAGTTTATAATTATGGTTTTGGGTATACATGTACTTTTTTGGAGATTTTGGTGTGTTATATACCGGATGCTTTGGGTTCCTACCTCGGCCCTCTCATCCAATTTTTTTATGCCACTTTTTTATAATATATTAGCCCTTTGGCTATTTTTAAATATATATATATATATTTAAAAATCCCAAGGGCAATTATATTAAAGAGAAAATGATACAAATAGGTTGTATGAGTGGGCCCAAATAGAAACCCATCCCACACGGTACAACATACACAAATAGAAAACCCTCAAGAAGCTGGTACATATAAGATCAATCGGGTCGACCCAATTTAGTTCTGCATCTGCCTCTAATTTTTGGAAGGGAACCAACTAACAAATTGGTGAGATGCGTACCATTGCCCGAAGAAAGTATTATCCATTAGATTCGTTAGCTCAAGTAGTTCTCCATTCTTCTTCCTCCTGGAAGTGTAGACCTGCCATTCCTCATTCGAAAATTGTTGCTCATTCGGATGAGATGGTAGTGCTGCAATAGAAAGATTGCCAACAGTTGTGCCCACAAGAGTTTCAAATGTATGTGAGGTAAGAGTTGTCGCCTCTACCCCTGATATTTCCTGAAAATGGGGAGTTGCAAGGTTCTTCTGATTATCAGTCCGTGTAGGTAGGGGTCCTTTAGTACTGTTTTCAATAGGGTTTGAAAGTGTATGTTGCTGTGCAGGGCCATCCAGCTTCTCATCGATCGCAGAAACAATATTTTCAAGGGGAGGGTTCATAGTGACAATAGAATCAGACACCAAATCTTGTTCTGTGGTAGTTTTCTCTCCAAGTGGAACAAATATATCTTTAAATCCATCCTTATTCACTTGATATTTAGATTTCAAATTAGGATGAAGCTTATGACATTTATCAAGGGTATGCCTAAACGTCTTACGATGAGAACAAGAAGGTCTCATGACGATTTGTTGCCAATATCCATTATGAGTTGTGCCCAACCAGACTTCAGTAACATCAGGTAAAGTAATATCTCTTTGCACAAGTATTCTTGCCACAAAAGGTCTGGTAAGGTTGAAAGTGGGTAGATCTAGCTTCATAGGGTCCCCAAATATGACACCAATAGAGTAAAGAACCTGATGATGAAAAAAGTGAAGCTTGAGACTAGGTAAACTAAACCATACCAGTACAGTAGGAGGTTCATGATTGAGATCAAAATTCGGAGACTACTTGAGTAGCTTCATTGGTTTATTAGCAATATTAATTTATTTTTTGGAGAAAATTCGACTGTAGTCTTCATGCACAGTTAACTGAATCAATACATGTCTTCCATCCATGAGCCCCACCTTCCACTTTCTTGCTAATTTGAGATCATCAAAACTTTTCATGATTACTTCCATAGGTGGGTGTCCCCACTGAAATTTTTCAATAAGAGCAAACTTGAATTTGTCAGTTAGGGTTGAAATTTCTAATTCAGAGAAAAAAAGTGTTGTCTTCTCACTTTTTCTGCTTGCATTCTTAATAAAGAGGTAGTCACCTGTACCATCATGATACTTCTTATAACTTGAGGGGAAGACATCCGCTGTCTCCCCCCGAGGATTACCCACCACGTGGGCAAATGAGACTTTGTCAGGTTCCACCAAAGAAGAAGGAAACTCCATTACAACAACAAAGAGAAGCCCTGTCAAGTCAGGCTGAGGGAAAAAACGACGAGCAGAAGAGGTCGGGGCGAAGTTGGGCAGAAGACACGAATCAGATGTCGTAATCGCTGCGGCAGTATCAGCAAACCGCAGCTCAAAAAGACAGAAGACACAAACCACAAAAATGGCGCGGAGGAGACATTGAAACCGTAGAAGCTGGAACACGCCGCGGCTTCGTCGCTTGGCGTAGAGGAGATGACAACGAAACCGAAGCCTTGTGTCGCTGGGCGCGACGATCGCAGAGGAGATTGACGAGGTCGTCGAGTACGCTTGTCGAGCACAGATTGAAAGCCGAAGATTCAAACCAGGGTTTCGCCTGCGGACGAAACCCTAGCAGAGCAACTTTCATATATATATATATATATAAATATAAAATAGCCTAACAGTGCCAAAATATATAGTATTTGGTGGCTAGAGAGCGACTCAATTTGGTCTTGCCTCTGCCTTTAGTTCAAGGGAAGGAGCAAGCTAATAAGCTGGTAAGATGATTGCCATTGCCAATAGTAACCAATGTATCATCCAATATGTGGTCGAGCTGGAGTCGGACTCCATTCTTTTTCTTTCTCCTGGAATAGACCTGTTATTCCTCGTCCGAAGAGTCAGTCTTATGAGGTGGTAAAGCTGAAGCAGAAGGAATACCAACCGTAGTGCCCACAATATGTTCTAGTATATGTGAAGTTTGAGTTGCCTCTGCATCGGATACTTGCTGAAGAAGTGGAGCTACGAGGCTCTCCTGATTATCAGTCTGAACACTATCATTTGTAGGTAATATTTTATCAGTATTGTTTTCTATGGGGTTTGAAGATGTCAACATCACATCACTCGCAGTAAGAGTATCAATATATATATATATATATATATATATATATATATATATATATATATATATATATATATGGGAAAAAGTAGATATGCTGTAATGCTCAAAGAATTCATTTTAGGTTATATATCCAGTTTAAAAATACCATAATTACCTTTCATCTAATGCAAAAATTTACTCACTTAGGGTTGCACATAAATCAAGTTTAGCTGAGTAGGAGCTTGCTCAAGTTATTACGCTTAAACTTTGTTGAAGTTCATAATTGTGTTTTTTTTTGAATTTTTATTGTAGTGTTCAAGCTCAGTTCATTTAAGTTATAATTTTTGAGCTACTTTGAGCTTCACTCATTAACCCACCAAACAATCCTTATTAAACCTCTTACATGCAACACTATCAAATAACTTTTAAGTTAACAAGTTTTGTCGAGCTTGTTAATAAGTAATTTCTTAAGCTAAAATAATGAAATTTTAATTTGAATGATTTGTTAAATAAATATTTTAAAGAGCATAAAGAAATTGCTTGTGTTCATTAAAAAAATAGTTTAATATAGAAAAAATACGAAACATAATAGCATATAAAATAAATTTGTTACTGAGTATTAAATGTGTATATTATTGAGCCTTATCAACTTATTAATGAGACTATTCATGAGTTAAAAAATGATATTGTTCATGAGTAAAATGAATCAAGCAATATGTAGTTCAAGCTTGTTCATTTATTAATTTTTTAATTAAAAATGTGGTCAATGTTGTTTGATTAGTTAATTAAATGATCTTCAATGGTCTCTTGTTGAATTGGGCCTCGAGTAGAGTGCTGAACGTTTTGGTTCATTGACAGTTTTATTCGCACGATATATTGTCCCTATTCACTAAGACATTGTGGTATAATCTTAAATGCTCGTGTTAAATTTGATGTAGGTCACCTTAGGGGCCATTTAATATTAGTTTTTGTTTATTTATTTTTTTAAATTTTTATACTGTTTTTATTTTGATATGAAATACAAATATATGTTTTTTTATTTTTTTATTTTTATGGAACATCACATAAATCGATTTATCTAGCAATGGCGGTGGCCATGAATATCACATAAGTTGATTTATGCAGCAATCGTGGTCACGATGGCCATGATATATAATGGTGGTGACCAATGTTGGTGGTTGACGGGCTAGTGACTATCTGAGATGTTAATGGTTAGCATTAGTGGCGGTTGAGCAACCAGAGTGACCTACGTTTATGATAGCAACGACGATGTGGTTTGTGGCGACGACGACGACGACGGTGATGACGACGACGATGTTAGCGTTGGTGGTAGTAGCGATTGTGGCGGTGGTGTCCTTGACACAGGATGCTTGATAGTTCATGTTTTGTTAAAAGTTATTTTTAGCATTTTTAAAAATTAATTGATTTTTTTAGAAGTAAAAATAAGAATTGTTACAAATTATGAACTAATTATATTCTTAAAAGCAAAATGATTAAGTGATGCAAGCATGCCCTAAATGGTTAGGTTTTCTATACTAGATCCATCATCATTATTTTTCTCCCAATTATTTTCAATATGTTTTATCAATCTTTATTTTTCTCTCAATTATTTTCAATCTGTTTTATCAATCTTTATTTTTCATACATCTCTATAGGTTGTCGCTTGACATGTAAACATGTTCTTTGTTGATTCTTTTGAGTGATCTGTATCTATGTTTTTCTTAATTGTATAGTTGTCCTAAATCTTCTATTACTACTTTTTTTTTACAAAGCTAAGGGTTTATTTTTTATCGTCCGTAATAAACCACTTAGTCTATTTTTAATCATTTTATCTTCAATAATTTTTATAATATAATCATTCCTTAATTTATTCATCATAGGTTTACTACTCTTCCAACTTATATTCTTATTTATGAAATTCTACTTGGATATCGAAGAATTCCTTTCTCAGCATAGCACTTGGATACATACAACAATGTTGGTTTAATTATGTGTCTATAGATTGATCTCTAGTTCTTTCTAATATTCTGTTATCACCTGTAGTCTCGAAATGCTTCTCCATTTTAACCGTTGCCTAAACTCTAACAGTTATATATTGATATATATTTCTATTTTTGGTGTAATAGATTTAAAATACTTTTATCATTATTAGGTATCATTTTATCTTTTAATATTATTTATTGTTATTATTAATATCACATCAATTAATATTTTGTATCATATACTCAGTTTTTAATCTATTGATTCTAAACTCTTTATCTCGTCATTTTTTCCATTATTTTGAATCTACTTATTTTAATGAATTGCTCACTCATTATAAATATTTTATTTTATTTGCAAAAGGCATACACCAAGAAATGTCACTTCGAATATCTTCATGACCAATATTACAAGTTATGAATTTCATGTTGATCCTTGATGAAATTCTATTATAATTTGCATTTTTTTATCTCTTTAAGTATTATCTAGTGTTTATCATACATATTTTTAATAACTTCATCATACCTTTAACACGACGTTTCTACCTTATTGCTAAATAAAGCAATTCTTATAGTACTCAATTATATTCCTCTATAAGCTGAATAACGTTTAATAAATTTTTACCTCCAATCTCTTAGCCAACTTTTCTTCTGAAATATCAATGGTTCGCTTTATGAAATTCCAATCTAAGCTTGTTGATCATCACTTTAACTCTTTCTATATTTTCCAATCTTTTTTAATTGATCCAATTTGTTTTTCAGTTGTATTCTATCATATTCACTTCCAATGCTTTCCTTAAATTTTTTGATAATATTTTGTTATCCTTCTTTGTTAAATTAGGTGGTTTGTCTATGTCCCAATTCCACTTCATTTTGTCAAAGATAGCAAAAGATTAATTTCACATCTTTATCTCACATAGTAGACGATCAAATTTTTTGTCTTTCCCATCACCACTACTACCATGAAAAGAATTAATCAACATATATTTTTACAAACAATAAGTTTAATTCATTAAAACATAAACTACCATCTGAAAGCCCACAACTAGCAAGATAATAGAAAATATACATATGAATTCTATTCGAATAGTATGTCCTGAGACAACTCTTTTTTCCAAAACTCAAATGTAACTAGCTCCATATTTTTCAATTGTGTCAATTCAGAGCATTTTCATGCATACAATGAAGGGATCCTGTTAAAATTTTATTAGAACGAAACCGCAGATTGCGTGTGAGCGACGACGGTGTAATTAGGACATTGCGTTTAATTAAACACACCCACGCCGCGAAAGGAGTTGATAAAGCTCAATAGAATGACAAAATAATTTTGAAAAATGTCCCCGCATATGTATAATAATCACATTAAGTGGATCATCTTGAACCCATGTTTTAAAAAATCATGTACCACTTACACATCTACATATTTTCATTTGTTCATTATTTATTATATTTGTGAATATGCATGAATTTGATGGCATGTGCATATTTCACTCCTTTTTGTAACCACCTATGAACCTGGAAAGAGAAGTAGAATGACTCCTACCAACTTATACATAACCAAATAAAAAACCATTTTTTCACCAAACTTTGGCATTTGCTTCATTAATGATGTTTTAATTTGCACTTGAATTCAACCATATAGATCCCACTTGGAAACTCATGAAAATGAGAAAAAAATCAAATAATGTAATTAATGTGTTCATCCAAATTTCTCAAATTTTCAATGACATAGGCTCTTCTTGATCAACACGAATACACATAATAAATTAACAAAGATTGATATGAACTTGCCAAAACTAATCAATGTCATGAACCCATGATAAGCTCCTCAAAATTTACGAGAGTATTTACCAAAGCTCAAGCCTATTTATCCAAGCTCAAGAACTACTTGCCAAGCATCAAAACGCTTGATGAGTTCTTTTTAGCAATTCATAAATAAGTTCAAGTACTTAATCCTAATAAAATCAGGCTACAAGTCTCACCCTTTTATTACAAGTAAAAAATTAATCAAATAATTTAGTAAAAATGAAAGCTTCTCCTTTCATTGTAAAATTTTGCACGTAACCCCATATCACAAAGAGCAACCCCAAAATTCATTGATCACAGACAGAGACCGTAAACAACAAAGAGCAACTCACCAAATTAGATTCATCAAACACATAAATTAGGTTCCTCCCATTCATTAAATAACAAGCTACATAGTTATTTACCAAAATTCAATGAGCATATACAGAGCAATGCAACTGAGACAGAGAGCAACCCACTCGAGACAGAGAGAAAACCGTAATGAGCAACCCACCCGTCATAGAGTGCAAATCACAAAGAGCAACCCCACCAACACAGAAACAACAAACCACATAGATCAAAGTCATAAAAAAAAAATCTCTAGACGATTTTTCTGAGAAAACAAAGGCCATCACAGAATAAACAAATGTCATTTTTCCTATATAGTAAATTCTCAAAATAACTTCATAGAAAAATGAATCGAAAGCAATAAGGTTTCTTTACAAACCACGAACCATAAAAAACAAAGCCACTGAGATAGAGCCACAAACCACTGAGAAAAGGCTTTAAATTCAAAGGATAGAAGGTGCTAACAAAGGAAAGTAAAGGAGGAAAAATCCTAGGCAGCAAACCGAAGGAGGATCACTCGAATAGATACGCGATGCGGGGCAGCCTGGTAATATCGAAGGAACAAAAATACGAAATGCGGGTCGTGGACGACATCACATAACCTCAATTGCTTTTAAATAAAGTCAACTACGCCGCATAAACCAAACGCACACCAAAGTGCATTTTCGTGCCGCGATGCAACAAATAAGCTGCCTCGAATACACGCAAATTGATTGTTTGGAATTGATATAAATTTTTTAAGTATGTTCCTTTCTTCTTTCTTGTAGAATCATTTAATGATTATTAATTACTTTTTAGTAAGCAAAATTTTGATTGTACCCATT
Source organism: Phalaenopsis aphrodite (assembly GCA_003013225.1). Taxonomy (NCBI): domain Eukaryota; kingdom Viridiplantae; phylum Streptophyta; class Magnoliopsida; order Asparagales; family Orchidaceae; genus Phalaenopsis; species Phalaenopsis aphrodite. The sequence continues at coordinate 1,187,414 of NEWO01000042.1, read as the reverse complement.
ATTCTTTAATATTGGTACTAAAATATTTTCAATCATTTGACATTTTCTTAAATGCCCTATATTTCTTCCAAATCTCAAGACATCTCATTTATATTAGAAGACTTAATTGTATGCATGATTAGGTTGTTGTGTGATGGTCACAAGTATGATGCTGCATATCTCGGGTATGTTTACATAAACTCACCCTCACCGGAGAAACCAAACATATACCAAAGTGCATTTTCGTGCCGCGCCGTAACAAATAAGCTGCCCCGAACACACACCCTAAATTGATTGCTTGAAATTGATATAAATATTTTAATACTATGCTCCATTCTTCTTTCTTGTAGATTCATTTAATGATTAGAAAGTTTAATCATTTCTTAGTAAGCAAAATTTTGATTGTATCCAATACTTTAATATTGGCACTAAAATATTTTTCAGTCATTTGGCATTTTCTTAATCCCCAAAATTTTATTGTAAAGATTTGTTAACTCAACCACTATAATATCCTGTACCACTTTCCAAATCTCAATACACATCCCATTTATATCAGAAGCCTTGATTGTATGCATTATTAGGTTGTAGTGTTATGGTCATAAGTATGATGCCGCAAAGCTAGTTGACATGCCACGAGATACCAAATTATCTAAGCATGCTCGCTGTTATTGCAGAAAGAGATGTTCTCGGCTTCTTACGATGTGATGTATGTGGAATTTGCCTGTTTTGGGCAAATTCCAAATGTAATCAAGATGAATGAAAAGAAGAATTCTAAATATATCAACAAAATTAATTTAAATTTATTTTTCATCCATCCAATGAACTTAAATGTTAAAACCCTTGCATTTCATTTACTCTATTCTCAAAATACTCCAAACCAAATAATCCCTTAGTAGGAAGCCCTTTTATTCGCGGCTGCACTTTGGGAGTTACCTAAGTATTTAATAAAGTACGAGTTCGCTATTACAAATGTGAAATTAAGCATATCTTCTATCACTGTATTTCTTTTTTTATTTTATAATTGTTAAGAATTTTCTTATATTACAATCTGTTCGAACATATATTTCATTTAAATCACCTCCAATAATTAGACGCTCTTCCTCATTTCCTGTAGTGGTTCATCTATCTCTTTCAGAAGTTGTAGAACTAATAAGCAATGGAAAAAATCATAGAGCACAATCTTTTAATCTTTTGGCAATAATTACTTTTGATTAAAAAAAAATCAGTTTCGACAAGTTTTATGATATATTATAAATTAATGACCAGCCTTAAGCATATGAACAAAGAAAAAGCTTCCTTATGAATATTGACTTTTTTATTTTAATATGTCCGATGAAAAACCTGTTCTCATGTATTCCTCTCTGTCCAAATGAAAATCATAGTTGAGTATGTGGCGTAATATCGGACAAACATATGTGATTAATTATCCACAGAAGCCCGCTTTTACTAACTTTTGGTAGTCACTTGCGTAGGTTGGGGGCAAGCAATACTGTGCCCTCACTTGAAGTGAGAAAGTAGCACATGGTTTTGCTTTACGACATTTTTGAAATCCTGTTTTCAGCATCAATTTAGCAACATTTGGATATACTGCCGCAATAGCTTTCGTTGAGATGAGTAGAAATAACTAGTTTGTTAATTAACATTGTTTTTACTACTTGGGTGCTATTAATGTTGGAAATAGTTCTCGACAGACTTAAGTCTGTATTACTTTGTCATTAATAGGAACTACTGATGTACTATAGCCTTACATTTTATACAATTTTTTTCGGTTGAAATGCTTCACTACCTTGTTAAACCATTATTGAAAGATATTATAATTTTGACATGCCTAGCCATGGTTGCTACTGTTATGTTTTTTACTAAATTAATAGAAGAACTTTTTACTAGGTAAATTGGCTGAAGGCTGAGGTGTTCAGGTTATTGAAGGAAAAAAGATCCGCATCTCTCAGGTTGGTCCGTTCTAGTGAGTTTATATATGTGCATGAATGGATGCTACTTGCATCATTTTTTGCTTGCGTGATGAATCAATTTGTTTATTTTGCGTGCATGCTATCATGCATTACCAACCATGTCGATTAGTTGAATTAATTTATGTATCTCATTATGTGAGTAAAGAAACACCTAGACATTGAGACCTAAAATCACCTTATGCAAGTGGTGTGAACAGAGGCTCATACTTTGCGGAACTGGAAACAGTTATTTTTTTAATCAACATCATAAAAGCAACCTTACTGAGCATTTTCCTGCATAACTTAAACCATTCATCTTTGAAAATACACAAATATCATGAATTGGTTGCATTTCCTTGGAGGAGCTCTCTTCAAATGAATCCCACATAGTTCATCTTTTTTTCAGAAGTTATGACTTATATATCCTCAATTAGTGATGTTGAATGCACTCGTGTCCAGTTACTGCATATATTTTGGTTAATAAAATGCCATCATATGCAAGGGGAAATTTTTTCTTTTTGGATGAAACTACAGATAAGATTGTATAATTAATTAAAGTATATAATTCCTTAATGATGCAAACAAACCTTCTATTTTTAAAGTGCTGTACTTCTTTATCAAATCAAAGAATATAATAAAAGAATATCATATGACTTGAGTAGATTCATGTTCTACCGTAGTAATTGTAAGATCCGGAAATTTTTTTTTTCTTACTTTATTTTCTTCTCGCACAATTTATTTCCTTGATCGATGCCGACTCACCAAACTCCGACCTTTCCTTTTTTCTTCTCCCGCTCGAACTTGCCTCCTTTTTCTTTGCCCGGTTACCGCCTCCCATGGCTATATAGAGAGGGCTGAGAGCGCGGGCTTGGACATCGAACTCCATCTCTCCTCTTCCTTATCTCCTAATGTTCTCTCTTCTCCCGATCTTCCTCTCTCTCTCTGTTCGCTCGAAACCATCGCCTTCGTGACTGAACCCGTGCAATACATTCGCCATTGGAGCTAGCTAGGAAGGCAACAACGGTAGCATGACCTATAGAGACCCGAAAATCCCATCTTTTTCTCCTTCTGTTCGCTCCTACCCAAAATCCTCGAGGAATGCAATCTATGTTATAATTTTGACATTCTTCTCATAGAACATAATGATCACCGAAATGCTTGTGAACAAAGAGTATAGAAGAATAATAATATTACATAAAATGAGTGCAAAAAAAAAAAAAAAATTGCTGCCATGCACGCTCATGAAATAGTTTTTTCTTACGAGAGATTCATCCGCCAATTTAGACTAAGTCCTGTATTTTGTAGCTACATACAATGGTACTCACATGCTAACAAAAAAATATCAAAATTATAAAAAATTAAATTTACAAGAATATTAAGAAAAACAAACAAAAAGACACATTTGCATAAAGATGTCATAAATTGCTAGTGTGTCTAGATTCATGCGAATGCATTGAAAAAGAAGTGACTGCACAATACATGTTATAAAATGCATCAATTATATGACTCAACTCAAATATGTAATTTTGACTCGATCAATTTGGCTTACAGGTTGACTACCCAAGTTCAAACTCGTTGGACTCCAGTCATTCAAACCCTGAATGTTGCAATTTGGGCCTCCTTTCCCGTGATGGAAGCTCATAAGCCTTGAACTAATGAAGTGTTCTCGTCATAACGTCTATGTTGATTTGTCTTCAATAAATGAAACTATCAAATTTGACCTCATATTAACTAAAAAAAGCAAGTCAGTATACTTCAGGCTTTTCAATGGACATATGCTCCGCCCCACTTTAACTGAGATCATCCGCCTGGCACAATGCTATTAAGCTCACCAAATTAAAATTAAACTTTTCAGTCCTTTTTTATTAAAGGGAAAGGTCTTGAGATCTAACTATTTAGGCAACACACAAAATAAAGTTAGCAAGCCCAATCCTACTTAGATTTAGGAATTCTAATGGATGCATGCCCCATCTCTCTCAAATATATTGGACCAACACAAAGTTGTTAAGGTCATTTAATTAAAGTTAAACCTTTTGTGTCATCTTGCCTATCGGGCAAATCAGCAAGACAATCTCTTGGACAACTCATAAATAGTGTCATAGGCTAGGTCTTAGGTAGATTTCGGGTTTAGAATAAATATATGGCCTCTTTGTCCCAAATTCTTTAGTATGGCACAAAGCCATCAAATCCTTTAAAAAAAAATGGATAAACTAAAATTAATATATCTCATGAAGAATAAAGTCGAAATTTAGGTTAGTTTGATATTTTTCCTGAGCGAATAACATCACTATGTTTAATCTTGATCCCAAATTTTGTGTTATTCTATTTTTTTCTCCCAATCAATTAATTAGTAAGTGGTTATTCATTATATGCAAATTATAATAATGGCCTAGCTTACGCTATGTCAGGTATTGTTCTCTTTGCCTAGCCCAATCATGTTAGGATGGCTATCATAGTTTTATCCTTCTTGGTGTAACTTCTTAGAAGATCACCAATTCTTGGAGTGCTCCATCATGGAATTCCCAAGAAAGCGCCGCATATTACAATAAAAGGTGACTCATATTTTGATTTAACCTTTTACTTGTACGGCCCAATAAACTGTCCTCTTTTTCTGATATGAGATTTAGTTTATTTTTACCTGCTTTTCTCCTAATAGCTACCTTCCTAGAAACTTTTTTTGAATTATTCGGGCCTTTGCCTTGTTGATCACTCTTTGTCCTCTTTAGGATACCCCCTTTGGGTTCACATGGGATAGTTCGCCAACTTCTGTGTGGTGTGACACCAAATCACGCATCATAGTTAGACGATATCTCACATGGGTTGGGCAAGGTTCTTCTACAAGATTTCGTTAGGTTTCTATGTTCTAGTGTAATGACAGGATAGGGCCAATAATTAAGGTGTGAATACCTCAAAGTGCTTGCAGGAAATATGTACGTGTGCGAGTAATTAGCCTTGGACATTGTCGGCGAGGAAAAGTGGGGTTGGGGAAGTTGCCCGTAAGAAGCTGTCGGTCACCGAAATCGAAATCGAAATTAAGGACGTTTTAATTTACATATAGGTTCAAGTTTAAAATCAAATATGAAAATCAAACTGACCCCATATTTTTTTATAGTTTAAATGAAATAGCGCTTTACCTCAAACCCTGTATCTATCCCGAGGGATAAACACAAGACTTGAGGATGAGGTTCGATCAAATAAACTAGGATATATATGACCTCCGTTTGGTCTGCGAAACCGTTTTATTTGCCGACGAATTCCCCTATTTAATATGAAAAATTAAATAGGGTTTATTTTAAGTTGAGTTCGAAAAAAGCTTTCTATAAGGGCAAGCTCCTATAGTTAATTACATCTTAAATGACCGAAATCACTTAAGAATGCTCTCGATAAAAATCAGGAAAAATTATCTTCAAGGACTTCAAAGGATAGGACTTTTCAACGAAATTGGACAAAAGTGTGCAAAAAGGGAATGACTCAAATTTAGAACATTTATTACAGGATCCAAAGGAAGAAAAACTAGGGATGCCACAGATCCAGAGAAGATTCTCGGTGACTTCCCAGTCTATCCTATGAACGGCTTCAGTTTCGAAGAGAAATGTTCAAGTGTTTTATCCTGCCAATTTTATTTAATTAGGGCTTACATTCGTGTGAAACGATCACACAAATAGCCTGGAAGATGTAAGGATTTAGGTCGTGACGGACGACAACCTCGAAATCCTAAAACGAGTTAGGACTTAGATCGTACAGCAGAGCGATACAAATGCCTAACGAAAAGATTGAGGATTTATGTTGCACTAGATGAACAACCTCGAAATCCTACGGATTGCTATTTTAATTTCTAGGAAAAGATTGGTTTAGCTGGGGAAAACATGTTCTGCTGTTGAAGATGGTCGTGCTGCCCACTGCGCTAGTTCCAAGCTCCTTTCGTGACAAGTTTAAGTTTTCTAGGGTGTCCAGTTATGATGTCAAATCAAACGACCCTATGATAATAGTCCTCTAAACATCCTATATGGAAAGGAGACATGCTTAAGACTATATAATATAAAATGTGCAGTACAAGACAAACAGTAGAAAACACAATAAAAGAAACAGTGTACATGCCATACATGATAGTAGCAGGTGTAGTAGAAGGAACATTATGACATGCTATATAGAGCGGTAGCAAGTACAGTAAAATGAACAGTATAACATGCTTTACAGAACAATAAAATGTAGAAACAAAAGTAATATAACATGCTGTACAAGATAGTAACAGGTAGGAACTTGAATAGAATAACATGCTGTACAGGGCAGTAGCGGGTATAAACAAGAATAGTATAACATGCTGTAAATGTAAAACGAACCTGTACGCCTGTGGGCTCCACTATTTTTTAAATATAGCAAGCTGAAATGTATTGCAAAAAGCGAAGTCTGGAAGAAACGTCATCCAGAAAATTCGAAGAAGAATGTAACATCGACTCATGATCGAAAACTCGAGAAAATCAACGAGAAAAGACTCAAGTAAAAATCCTCAAAATTTCGGAAAAATCTCAAAGAAAAGAAAAGAAACACGAGTGCTTTGTCCAAAGCTTCGATAAAACAAAAAGTTCAGGCAAAGGGGGACCGCAAGCACTCGTATAGGGCTAGGCTCAGATATATGTATATGTACTCGAGGGTCAACGAAGGCTACTCGGTCACCCGAATGTATAGAGCCCGCCACTCGTCTAGAAGTGTGTCTTGAACCTCATCTAGAAGGCTACTTCCTAGCCTAAACAAGTATTCGTCAGGTGGACAATCAATTTTAAAAATGTATTTTAAAATTTATGTTTTTGACATGCACATAGGTCTCAAAAAAGAGATTATCAAATTTTATTTTATAGCGAAAAATATTTTTTTATTTTTTTGAAATAAGTTTTAACAATTTTTATTGTTCACAAGTCGATTACGTTGTCGGGCGTGGGACTGCCAACTATCTGAGGTGGTTCGAGCCAACTCTTGCTAGACTTATGTCGGTGAAGGATACTATTATCCTATTGTTCATCAAATACCTGGATCTTGATGTTATAGGATAGGTCATCTTTCTGCTCTATCTTCGGTGTGCCTTTATCATCACCACCCTACGCCCCAAAATAAACTACTTGCGACCTTGCTTGATGGTTTCACGTATGACAAAAGACTATACGTGGACACTTATGCGTCGAACATAAACGTCGAAAACCGAACCAAGAAGCAATGAAAGAAAAGAACAAAAATGAGGTGAGAGAGAGGAGATACTGATTCATCTCAAACACCGAAAAGGAGAATGAATCAGTTCTCAAAACTCCTATCGAAAAGACCTGTAAAAGTAGGACCCAAGGTCTTTCCTAACAAACATAAAAGGCTACTTTGCGCTGATTTTTCAAAGCCAAAAGACGTAGGATTAATCAAATCAACCAAATGCTCTCTCAAATAAGGCTTGCAAATCTTCCCAAACCCCAAGCTGATCTCAAAATCTTCCAACTTTCAAATTAATCCATAGCCTCACACCTCAAACAAACACGAAATTTTTCCAATGCACTGAGGTGTAAGATCTACGGCTTAAGGGAGGTAAAGCCAAGAAAATTCACGGGTAAAAGCCAATGTCAACACCCTCTAGCTCTAGACCCGAATAAACTCCCACAGGTGACTCACGACCAATGTAACCCGAGGCTAAAAGGAGAGGAGGCTCACGGCGAAGGCAACCCGAGGCCAAAAGGGCCTCACGACCAAGGCAATCCGAGGCCAAAAGAGGTTCACGACCAAGGCAAACCCGAGGCCAAAAAGAGAGGAGGCTCACGGCTAAGGCAACCCAAGTCATTTATATGAAGATATTTGATATACATAGGAGAGTGGATGGACAAACCCTCACAAAGCCTCCAAACCGACTCCAAAGCATTGTAAGCAAGGCTCACAACCAAGACCAAAGCCAAGACACGAGGCAAAGGGAAAGGGAAGGCTCACGACCTAGGCTGAATCCAAGGCACAAGGCAAGGTCCATGACTAAAGCAACTCGAATTCACTCCACATGAACTCTGACATACGCAAGAGTGTAAAATACCCTCAATCTCTTTGGAATGACATACTTATTCTCCCCACGATCATCCAAGCAGTTTATGCCCAAACAAGCGAAGCTAAAGCCAGGTCCTCATAAAGCACAATCAGAGCTCACCATAAAGCCAAAACCAATTCCTTAAAGTTCCAATGAGAAGCTTAAATGTGTTAAGATAATACTTTTAACCAAAGCAAAAGCCAAGCTTCAATAAACCCAAAACCCAAATCTTCCGAAAATAAGGAACCGAGCCACCAAAGCAAAAATGGAAGAACCCCTAATAGGCAAGAACCGAGATTCAACACAAAACCAAAGCCAAACCAATTTTTTTTTTTACCAAATTCCAGATTAGTTAAAAACCAAACCGAGCCAAGCAAGGCCAAAACCCGAACCCAGCAAGGGTCGAAAACCAAGCCGCAATTGAGACCTCCAATACTAAGCCACAATAAAAGTTAGAGCAATATTCTCATGTCTTTAAGACATCTCAAAATAGAACTACCACATGCTTTGAGTGAAAGTGAATGAAAGCTTCGCAATACACATACTAACATGCTCATGAGAAGGGCCAATTATTTCAAAACCACCCTCTTAATTACTTCCAACATAAGTATGCCTTGGGAGATAGAAAACATGCTATGACTTCAGCATTTTAGATAAGCAAAGTAAAAGAAAGGATTAATAGCATGCCAAATCTAGCTTCTAACATATATGCATATTTTTTTTTATCTTTCACATGCTCTAATTGATAAACATTTCCAAATACAAGCATAGTGGCAACTGGAGTGCTAACCCATACCTTAAGATCATCGTCAGGGGCTCGACAAGGTAAAAACCGAGAGCCAGTAAAACACAGAGAAAGGGAGGGAGAAGGAAATGCATACCCACAAGCTTTTAAATGTCATTCTCACATAATAAATGTATAAAGAGTAAGTTAGAACATATTTAGGAATGATGCAAATAGTAATCTCCCTATTCTAGCATGCTAACAGGGCTTGACAGAGAACAGAGACGAGCACACATAAAACACAGGGGCTCGGTAAAGAGTAGGGCTGAACACAGACAACACACAAGGGGAGAGGGAAGAAGGTACCTCTTTGAAGCAAAAAGAAAGTAACACAAAATCTTTAAAAGCACTCCACAACTTCACTTCCTCTCCCAACAGCAGGAGGAAACCGATTCAAGCACGAAAAGATCAAAGAAGTGAGTGAGAAAGAAAAATAGCAGAGTTTTCTCCCTTAGAAAGATTTTCAGCCCCTTAGGTGCTTCACAGAGGAGCTCTCATATATGTTAAGTGTAGAGGAGACGAATGATTAAGAAGATACGGCAGAGGGATCGAGAGATGCGGATACGATCCGCGACAGAGGAGATCGAACCCATATCGCAGAAGATAGGATACGAGGGATGGGCGTCTGCGAGATTTGTCTCGCGGGCGAGAGGCAAATGCGGGAACGAAACTCCCCAACGACACGAAGGAGCAGGTCAGGCGACCGAACGAGCCCTCCTAGGGCTAAGGCAGGCCCACGGGTTCGAAGGAATGAGGAGGGAAGGGAGATGAATTTAGGTTAAGAGTTTTTAAAATAAGTTAATAATAATAATAATAAAATATTATTTATTATTATAATTAACCCTTAAATAGGTATTTTCCCTAAGACGCACCGTCGCAATGAAACGAACGTCCCCCTTATGCAAAATCGACGTTCCGGACGCATCAGCGCAGTCCGTTTCATCATCCGGAGTCGTCCGGACAACCTCATCGCCGATCGGGCTAAAAATGCGTCGCGGTTCGAATCCTATGAAAATTTCAGCTCGAATTCGATTAAACAGGACGGCGGAGAGCGCAACGGCGCCAAATCAACGAGTAGAGTCAATCCTAAGGCCGTCAGTCCTATAGGAATGCTCCCTGAGTTCCTTCGGAGTAGCCTTACCTGCTAGGCAGTAGCGGTAAACTATCGAGTCGAGCGAAGAGAAGTCCAGAATTGTTAACGGGGAGGGCTCCTTCACTAGTTTTCTAGGAGTAGTCGACAGAAAGGTCCTACGGCTAGATCCTAGGCTACTAAGGAGGGGAAAATTACACCTCGACCCAAAGTGAGGTCAACAAACATTAACTTAATAGTTGTTTTTGGAATTTTGAAGAAGTGAAAGCAATGGGATGCAGAGCAAAATTATTTCTCAGGCAGCTTGATTTTTGTTTTTGTATGTGACTATGCTAAATTTTATGAAGTTTTTTGTGTGCATGTTGTGGAAGCTTGTGCTTCTTACCACCTCCAAATGAGCAAATTTTGGTTCTTTTTATTCTTCCAAAGAACTTGTACAAAAGCTGTAGCAAATTTGATTTTGCTAGCAGTCTGCATCATGGAAAAGAAAACTCACCTTTCCTTTCTTGCTCTACTGATCTTATTTGCTATATGATTTTAAAGCTGAGCAAATTCTTTGACATTTTCTGCTAGTTTAACTTGTTAGCATTCTTAAGGTTTTTAAGGTTTGATTTTTGTTTATTTACTAAGTTATCCGCATCCACCATTGCCACCACATGCATAAACGCATTAGTATGATTAGAAAACCATGGAAGTGAAATTGGAAAATTTTGTAAGGTCATTTACATATATAGCACCCAATTCCTATGTATTTACATATCAAACACATAAACTTTACTTTTTGCATTTTCACCGGCCATATCTTTCATACTACATAAAAGTTACCACCAACTATAGATTTAAAAAAGTGTAATACACCTTTTCATAAGGTGGCATGCATGTAAAAATTGAAGTTTAGGTGTTAGATATGCAAATACATAAGAGTTGATTGGTATGTATTTAAATCTTCCATTTTTTCAATGGTTCTGGGATTCGATGAAGTTCTTTACTTGCGCAATAAAGCTTTTTTATGTTAAAATTTTTTGTATAATTATGTTATCATAAATTATCCTGCATTGGAGAGAGATTGGACTGCCACACAGAAAGCTATGTAATGGAGTTGTGTGCTGGCCTATACGGTATATGCAGCCATTTTAGTTTTGCTGTGCGAATCATAATTCATTCTCTCCTTCTCTCTCTATATTTTTTTTTATTTGAGTGAGATCAACCTTGGGGTTTATTGATCATTCTGAGGCGATTTCCATGCTTTGATTTCTGAAGCTGTCGTGTTAAGTCACCAACTTACTACTAAGGTGTTAGAGCCTTGTTCTCAGACAATGTTATACCCATATTTTATCCGAGTTTAAGTTAGTTGAAATTATCGGGCTAGATGTTGTTCATGTTTCATTTACTCAGCACTTCATTTCAGAGCAGAGGAGCTGGAAGCAGCTTTAATGGAGATGGTTAAGCAAGACAATAGGCGTATTTTGAGTGCAAAGGTATATTCTACTCAGAAAATTCTAAAGCCAAGTTGTTTTTACATTCTTCTCCTCAACATGTGCATGCATATAAACATACAGTTTTTTTTTGTGTGAGGCCCGAATCCTTTTTTCATAATTTTATTCAGTAGAGAAGTTTATTGAATTGGTGGGATTATTTGGGTGGTTGCTGGTGTTGATTAAAAATATACTTTTACTATATTTACTGCTTTCCTTACTTCTTTCCTGTATTTTTCTCCCGTTTGGTTCTGATTTTTTTGAAGTAAATAAGATGAGTGTGTTTAGTTCATGTTCAGACAATTTATTTATAGTTGCATGTACAAATTAAAGTATGACACTGGACTAGAAATTCAGGATGCTACCAATTTTAGTTGTTCATTCCGTATTTGCTAGGGAAAAAAAGCAATACTTTACTTCAACATTAACTTGTTTTTTGTTGCAAAGGGCTCGTGTGTGGGTGCAGCAAATGTATGTTGGGGGAGGATGCAGCCTTCCTACCCCTGCAAACCCGAAAATCCAACTTCTAAGTATAGCCCTGTGAAGTCTTTGGGCTTAGACATTGGAAGCTGTGGGAGCGCGACAAACTTCAAAGCCACACCCAAAAAAGGGCCCAAGAATAGGGGCAGGACTGACACTGGAGCTACCCAGGAGACTTGCGACTTCTGCTACAGTACCGCGAGCCTTGCTATTATAGTATCGTGACCTCAGAAAGTCTCCTACTGGGCTAACCGAACGGGTCCATGTTTTTGCATGAGAGTGGAGTTGGTTGGTATTTTTGGGCCACTCCTAGTTATCCTATTATTATATATATACTTCTGTTGGATTCTAAGGTTAGGTTTTTCTTGAGTTTGTTTGAGATTGCCGCCAACTTCTCCATTTCCTTTCGAGGGCTGTATCCGAGGGTTTGAATGGTGCTCCGGCTGTATCTCTCTCTCTCTCTCTCTCTCTCGGTATTGATTATCTTCCCCATCCCCTTCAAGTCTTCCCCATGACGCTCCTAGCCGCCGTTTATCGCTGGCTGCACCCGCCCTTGAACAGTACTCATTTGCTATTTTTCACTGCAGTTTTACAATTCCAATCCTTGTTGTTGCCACCGGCCCGGACAACCTCCGCTTGCTGTCCTTTAGGCCCCTACTTCGCCCCCTTCATTGCTGCCGTCTTTTTCCACTTCTGCAGCTGCCCGAGATAGCAAGCTTTGTGGTTAATATTGCAGTGCATCTGCCCGCCACTTGCTTTTATCAAGCCAGCCTACTGCCGCGTGGCCGCAGCCCCTTTCCCCTCACCGCCGTCATCCGGAAAACAACAAACCTGCTGTTTTCTTGTTGTCCCAATGTTGTTCGAGCCTTACCCACTGCACCTCGTAGCTCTGCTTGCCACCACACTTGTTGTTCTAGTCTCCCCAATTGATACTTACATCCCTTTTTGCCGTGTTGCCACTATTCCACACAGTCCCGCACCTTCCCTACCTTGCCGCCACCTTTACACACCCCTAACGGCTGCCACCACCACTCGAGATCCACCCCAGTAGTGTGTCGTGGCGTTGTTATTTCCTACTTCGGTGTGTGTTTGGTTGTAACCACCTATTTGACTTTTTCAGTAATAATATTTGCACTGCCTATTGCCACTTGGGTTAACTTTGGTATCTTTTGGTATCAGAGTTATTCTTACCCTATTACTATTCTAAAGTTTTTCTCATTCACATTTACCAATCTTTCTCTACCCAAAAATTTTCTTTCCTACCCTACATCACTCCTACCCACCTCTTTACACTTATCCACACACAAACTCAAATCACATCGTTGAGGAGGCAATTGCCAGAACCTGATTAGAAGTTCATCATGAAACATATACAACGACAACTCCATTGAGTGCTACAACTGCTCAATGAAATTCCAGAAAGGACATGGGGGAAGGTCACTTACGAGCGTGGCAGCGAGATCTGAAAAGGAGGGGACGGAATACCTGAATCCCTTTTGTAAGGGCAATTTCAGTGGAAAAGAAGACAAGACCATAATGCTTTGAGATACTTTATTATAGGAGGTCATGAGATTAAGTGTATGTTTGAGATTTTAGAGATGAGAAATCTCTACTTTGAAAATTTGACCGTTGAGGAGGCAATTGCCAAAACCTGATTAGAAGTTCACCATGAAAGTGATACAACGATAACTCCTTCGAGTGCTATAATAGCTCGATGAAATTGCAGAATGGACATGGGGGGAGGTCACTTATGAGTATGGCAGCGAGATCTGAAGAGGAAAGGTGAAGGAATATCCCTTCCGTAGGGGTAGTTCTAGTGGAAAGAAGACAATACCATAATGCTCTGGGATAAAATATTAGAGGAGGTTGTGAGATAAAGTGCATGTTAGAGATTTTAGAGATGAAGAAACTTTACTCCGAAGATTTGACCTGAAATAAATGAAAGCCAAGATTTTAAAGTAAATGTGGATTTGCTATATTTGACAACCACTTGGATTTGAACGAGCTCATCAAGTGACTCCAAAATGTGGAATTTTTCTATGAGTTCCAGGACGACCACCAGACAGATTGGTGAAATCTGTTGCCAGCAAATTAAAGAAGAGTGTATTGTTTTGGTGAGAAAAATTGAAGCACCCACGCCAACATGAGGGAAAAGAAAAGATCATTATCTGATCTATAAGATGAAATGAAAGATGCAAAGCCACTACCTACCAGTTCATTACAGTTCGTATGTTCCAATCCCAACTTCAAAAGTAGAGAGAACAAGTGAAGCCATTTATTTTGGAGAACAGGTGAAGCCAACCGACATTCGTAAATCAGTCCCAACCAGAAAGTGCGTTAAGTGTCACGGTTTTGGGCACAGTGCAACAGATTGCCCAAACAAGGGTACAATCCATTTCTGTAAGAAAGAAGCTTTTGAAGAAATGAGTAATGATATAGTAAACACTGACGAAGGTGAAGACACAAAAGAGGAGTACAAGCATCCAACTGATGAGGGAAATATGCACATAGGTCCGACTGAGCCCATGAGAGACTTCAATCGAATTAAAAGTGGTTGTCCTTGACAATCTTGAGTTTGAGGAACTGACATCAAAGACAAGGCAACCCCATATTAGAGAAATTCTGATTTTTTCAAATATATAAGCTACTTCCTTGGTTGCCCCTATTGAGAGCTGTCTAACTTGTCAAAGGTAAGTTTTCGTTGCACCACTTATAGAAGACTATGGATTTCTTTAGTTATTAAAATCAGTCAACGATATACTCACCGACAGTTTAACGGTATACCCACTGACAGATGATCAGACGGGATGGATGAACCGCAATGTTGGATATCGCTTTAGGATTTTTTGGGAAAAATTACCCTGCATTGGGATTCTGGTTCTTTTAGAGAAGAAGAAGAGACCTCCCTTGAGTGGTTACATTTCAATGTTATCCGAAATGCTATAGATGTCATTGCAGAGTTGATTCATCTGACAGACTTATTTATCAGATGCATCTAGCCGAGTACAAGGAGTGGTAGAAGCAGATTGTAGATTTACATGCTTGGAATTGGGCTCGTGCTATGGTAAAAATTGATATATATTTATTTTATCAGGATGTACTTTGGAATGATAAAACCTACACGATTGACTTATTGAGAGCTTGCAACATTTCAACTTCCTTCAACTAGGTCGACTTGACAACTATGAGGAGGCAAAAACTTCAATAGATGAGGTCCAAGCTCGCCCACCCTCGGGAGACTGATGCGGGAGCTGCCCACGAGACATTTGTGTGACTTCTACTACGGTATTACAAGCCTTGTTATTGTACCATGAGCCTTGGTGCAGTATCGTGTCCCGCGGAATGCTGCCTGCTTGCGTGGACTGAGCCGGTCCAGGTTTTTGAGAGTGGAGTCGGCCCGTTTTTTTGGGCCACTCCTAGTTATCCTATTTTTATATATTTATTTTGTAGGAGTCTAGGGTTAGGTTTTGCATGAGTTCGTTTGAGATTGCCGCCAGTGTTTCCTTTTTCCCTTTGAGGGTTGTTTCCGGGGTTTCAGTGGTGCTGCGGCTGTATCTCTCTTCCGAGGTGGTGATTTTCTTTCTCATCTCCTTTTGCAATTTCCCCACGACGTACCCGTTCGTCCTCCATCGCCGCAGCTGCCACTCAACAGTACTTGTTTGCTGTTTTTCTCTACAGTTTTCCAATTTCAGTCCTTCTTGCTTGCCGCCACTGCTCGGACAGCCTCCCCTTGCTATGCTGTACTCCCCCGCTTTGTCCCTTTTGTTGCTGCCCTCTTCCTCCGCTGCTGCAGCTGCCTGAGACGACAATCTTTGCTGTTAATCCTGCAGTCCAGCCTCCGGTCACCTGTTTCCATCAGTCCAGCTTGCTGCCTCGTGGCCGCGGCCCCTTTCCCCTTGCTGCCTCATCTCAAAAACAGCAAACCTGCTGTTTTCTTAAGGGCCTTTGGCTGTTCCAGCCTTTCCCACCGCAACTTTCTGCTCTGCTTGCCAGCACACTTGCTGTCCTTTCTGACCCAATCTCATCAACCGATATTTCCATCCCCTTTCACTGTATTGCCACTATTTCCCCGCTGTCTTGCACCATTCCTACCTTGCCGCCTGCCGACTTTTTTCCAAGCCCCTCACAGCCACCACCAGCACTCGAGATCCACTCTAACAACGTGTCGTGTGTCGTGGTATTGTTATTTGCCATTTCAGTTTGTGTTTTGTTGTAACCGTCTATTTGGCTTTTTCAGTAATAATACTTATTTATCTATTTTCGTTTCAATTAACTCCGATATTAAAGGCAGATAGTTAATTGAAGCTAGCTGGCCATGGCTTAAATTCTAAAATTTCAATTTTGGCTCAAGTTAAGTTTTAATGAGTTGAAAATAATGGATTTTGAGTTGAAATTTCAACAGCTCTGGACCAAGCTTATAAGTAAAAAAAATCTTAGAAATTCCTTTATAGTACTCTTAATATTTTCTATTAAATTTTTGTATAGCATTATTATCTATGCATGAAATATAAATCTGTTTAGATATTTTAATGTTTATAGTATGTGCATGTATGTATTAGGTATTTGTGAAGAAACATATGCGTGTATATTTGTACATGTACTGTGCTGATTTGAAGTTGAATCAAATTAATTTTGATGAAGTTCTCCTTGAGTTAAAACAAATCGCATTTGATTTTAAGTAACATTCAAGCGATTTTTAAGCGGGGTTCGAGATTCAAACAAAATTATCAGCTTTAAATGTAAGAAAGTTTGTATATGTTTTAAATCTTAAGTTCCATGACCTTCGGTGCATATATTTAACTAATAGGTTGAATACTTGGAGAAAGAGGTGTCTGAGCTGCATCAGGTTCTTAGTGACAAGCAGGAACGGGAGCGTGTCATGATTCAGGTTTTGTTACTATTTTTTGTGTCTTCTTTCCTTCCTTACTGGTAGTTCATAAAGATATCTTTAATCTGTTTTATTTATAACTTATCTACCTGTTCCTTGTGCAGGTCTTGATGAGGATGGAACAAGAACAGAAGGTTGCCGAAGATGCACGGATATCTGCTGAGCAAGGTGCCGCAGCTCAAAAATATGCGGCTCATGTTTTACAGGTTATTTCTTGTAATATCTATTTTTGTGAATTTATTTGTCACAAAGGTGTGAAGTTTTAGATATCTCAGATCCATTGTTCAAAGTGATGGTGATGTAGACGGGATGTTATTACTAGAATTTAAGTTGTTTGGTTGAAGTGGAGGAATGCATCAGACCTATTGTGTGATAGAAAAGTACCGCTTAGATTTAAAAGAGAAATTTTATAAGATGGTGGTGAGACATGCAATGCTTTATGTCGTAGAATGTTGGCCTTTAGAAGAGAAACATAAAATTAAGTGTTGCTGAGATGCGATTGCTTGGGTGGATGAGTGGCTTGACACTTAGAGACAAAATGCGAAATGAATGTATTTGTGAAAGGATTGGTGTAGCTCCAATGACAGACAAGATTAGAGAGAGTCGTCTTAGATGGTTTGGTCACATTAAACGTCGACCATCTGATGATCTAGTTAGGAGATTAGATACTTTAGATTTGACTTATGTGAAGAAAGACAGAGTAGACCTAGAGAGACTTGAGCATATTGTATAAAAAATATTCTTAATCTATTAGAATAAAATAAAAATATCACGCTCAATAGGACACAATGAAAAACATGATTCATGTGGCTGACCCCATTTAGTGGGATAAAGGCTTGTTGTTGTACCCTTTATTCATTCCATGGTAAAATGATTGCTATTACTGCAATAACTTTAGAAGGATTACATGGGTTGAAACTTGAAATTTCAAGACCATTCATGATTTTTTTCCTTCAGTTAGTCTTTTAGTTATCTTAGAAATTCATGGGTTAGTTTGAAATATTGAAATGTTGGCTTAATCCTATGAAGCATTGACACAAACACAGGGGCATGGACATGACACGACATGAGAACACAACATTGTTGAAAATATAGGACACGATATGTCATAGACACTTTTTTATATTTTATTAATTATTAATATAAAATATATATTTTTTCATTAGTTTTTATTAAAAATATCACAACACAAATCAAGCATGAATAAAATTTAAATTCACAAATTTAATTTATATTATAAAACCTTATATTTATGAAAATGAATTTTTAAAATTAGATATAATATGTTTCAAAAGAATTTATCGAGCTTATAATCCAACTTATCTATTAAAATTTAAAAAATCATATGATTACAAAGAAGAAATTACTAATGCTCGGATGCTAGAGGTGTCTTCAACATGATGAGAAATGGGGCAGTTTCGATTACCAGGAATAACTAAAGCTATACTTATATTTATAATTTTCTAACTTCCGTTTCTCATTTTCTCGAAATCGTGTTAAACTATCGTCTGATGTGGTGTTGAGGTGTGTCCTCGGACGTGTTCGGGCCTACAAAAAGTTCAAACATATATTTTGTAATGTCGGAGAAGTATGGAGGCGTGTCGGTGTCCAATACATGTCCGACATGAATACATCACATTTTTAGAAGTGTCGGTGCTACATGGGCTTAATTTATTCAGCTGTATGCAATACTTTTATGACCGGAAGGACATTTAAGAAGCATTGTGGAAGTGGCATATATTTACCTGGAGTTTTCCAACAATCAGCCAGGATTTGTTCCCATAACTTTGCTGCTCTTAAATAAAGCACTTCTATTTATGGAATAAAATAGTTCTTGGGAGAATTCGGTTGGTTGGAACAATGATATCTGTAGTCGTAAACTGTGTACTTAAGCCAGAAAATTTGGGGCATATTTTCATTTAAGTATTAATATTTTGTTTGTTTGTAGGATATGCTACTGGGTTTTTTTAAGCCAGAAGTTTGTGGCTTAAGGAATACTGACAAACGTTTAACTGGAATAAACTTAGAGCAATTTGTTTGGCTTGCGTTTTCCAAATTACGTATAAATGAACAATGAGTAAGCTATCAACCTTTATAAGTAACTAAAAAATTATCTCCATTAATTATGGTTAGATCAGCTCCTTTTATGCCATCACAGATTCGTGCTAATGAAATTAAACTTCCTGAATTATAGATAAGTCGGCTCCTTGCATGTCACCTCATCAATTCGTTTTCTTATGAATGCCACCTCCTTGGTTTGTATAAATATGGGTCGAGGATGGAATAAAACTATAGTAATTTTATGCTATATTTTATGTATCAGAACCAATGAGCTAAAGCAGTCGTCAATTTTTCTTTTTAAAGATCTTTTGAGGATCTCCAAGGCGCTGCTAGATGAACTAATGTTGGTTTGTTTCAAAAAAAATCTCGTAAGGGATTATCTATAATTCAGAAAGATTTAAAGATCTCTATGAGGGTATGTTCTCAATTCGCTGACCCTTGGTGAGATTATTGCCCCCGACGCTCTTAGGTTGTCAGTAGTCCTATCTCGATTAGAGTAACTAGCTTGTGAACTGCACTACTTCACAAAATATTTACAAAAATAAAATAAAATATATTTTTCTTGTTAAAAAGAATTCTGCATAAATTACTTAAACAACAGCTTTTGTATGAAAATCAAAATGTTTTTTATGAAAACTTATAAAGGTCCATGATTTGTCATTTGGATCGAAGTTAAGGACCGCCCTCCTTAGATTGTCGGGTTAGTAGCTCTTGTACAAGGTCGGGAAACACACAGTCCAGCTCCGAGCCCCCATCTTTACCGATGTCTTGTATCTAGTCTTGCTCTTCCATATGTGATCATGAATTTTGCTTTGCCTGTTCATGTTGCGACTCGTTTTACTGTTTTTTACACAATAATTTCTATTTTCTTTTTTTTTCTGCAATTTATTTAAATTCCTTGCAAATTATATTATGTTTTATGGACTAATCATGCAGTGGCAGCGGAAACCGAAGTATACATTGTAATTCCTTTATTTACTTTACAATATTTCCTTTCCTGAACTTATTTACTTTACATGCAAAATCAAAACAACAATAACAACAACAAAACCCAAAACATTGAAACATACTTGATAAAACATTTTGATTCTTAGATCTTAAGACTGCTACTTCAATAAAGAGCTTGCAACATATGTCGTGGGCAACACGACGAAGGTCTACAGAAGGACATCTTCAAGAGAGCAAATGAGTCAGTTCCTTAGTTTAAAAAACAAGCCATAGGATTTCGAGGTAGTCAGTCTAGCACGGCGTAAATCCTCAATTTATCTTTAGGCTCCTATGCAACAATATTGCGCAACGTAAGTCCTAACACGCCCTAGGTTCCGAGATTGTCGTCGGGTACGACGTGAGCCCTTCTATCTCTGTGGGTTATTTGCATAATCGGATATCATGCAAATATAAGTCTCAAAGAATAAAATTGGCAGGATTAAACACTTAAATAACACCGTCTCCAAAACGCAAGCCCCAGTAGTATAGTTTGAGAAGTCACTGAGGGTCCTCCTTAAGATCTGTGACGTTCCCTACCGTTTCCTTCATCCGACTCCTGAAAATAACTGTTCCTACTTGAACCACTCTTACATGTCCTACCATAAAAACCTAAACCTTGAATTTCTGAAGACTAATATCTCTGATCATTGTCGAGAGTTTTCTCAAGTGATCTCAGTCAGTTGAGATGTAATTAACTATAGGGGTTTGCCTCTATAAGGAACTTGAAACCCAGGTAAAATAAACCCTACCTAATCTTTATATTAGACAGGGGAACTTGTCCGTCACATATAAAATGTTTGCAGACCAAACAAATGTCACAAATTTCTTGGTTTGCAGGATTGGATTTATTGTTGAGGTATACACATCTTTCGGGAATGTGTAGTATTCGCGATATCGGACATGATTATCCAAATTACTAGACTAATGAGATCACTCGGTCTTATTTTCTAAAAAATTAAAACACCAATATTTTTAAAATTAAAAAAATTACATACCTTCTTTTATTAAATTAAATTTAAATTATCAAAATGTTGACCGACAGCGATATGATTTGGATCTTCAGATCTTTTAATCTTACAATTGTTCTCAATTTGATGCATATAAAATGACTAAAGATATGTAGGAATATTTATGAAAAGTTGACAATCAAGGTATTGCAATTAAGCGTTGTCAATTAGAATATTAGATTGAATTACTTTGATGGAGTCCTCTCAACTTAGTATTAATTTTTCTGGCTTCAAAACTTATGATAAAAGTAATTGATATAATATATTCAAACATACCTTATGAATCTATTTTAGCAGTAAGAGAAGTTCATGAAGAAAGCAAAAACAATCAATTCTTAATGAAACTTTGCCCCAAACTTGAGGCAGTTCTTCTTAGCTTGATGAATTGTTGCGACCCTTCTCTGATACCGGAATTAATCTAAACCACAATAAGAAAAGCGGTAATTATTATTGAAAAAGCCAATAGACGTTACAACCATATACGAAAACTGGAAAAAACAACAAGCAACACGACACACATTGCTAGGGTGGTTGCAGGGTGGTGGGAAGGCTGTAAGGGCTTGTACAGGTGGCAGCATGGCGGGTATAACTGGGAGTGCCTTTGAGTCATGAGATTTAAATTGTGTATCATATGTATAGATGACACATTCTTGCTACTTTCTTTATCAATGATGAGACTATATCTTGCTCTTAGTAGTGCAATGGGTGTAGAATGTATTGTGGCGAAACCACTGCTGCTCCCTTATAGCCTTAGTCTGAAGGACCTGTCGAACCACCAGCATCTCGCCCTCATTTGATGGAAGCTGGCGCTCTTGACCCTATTCTTTAACTTCCTCTTCGTCACTCATTTCCTCCACTGCGCCTTGCCCGATGAATGACACAACTCGGCTCATTGGACAACTAAAAGTGATGTGTCGAAAACCATAGCATATGAAGCATTTCCTGACTTGGAGAGTTGTGGGGGCGCTGCTTTTCTTAGACTTCATCTCACCCTGGGTAGCTCTATCATTTTTCTGACTTGATTTCTCAACTTTCATATGTATGATCCTATTGATATCTTCAACTGTGGGTGACTGTCTGATGACGATGTATACCTGCTCTACTATTGTTTTCTCTCCACGTTTAGTGCTAATATCTGAATGTCACTCAAAGACCAGTAAAACTGTAGCCGTTCTACTTTGCCGTTAGAGGGCTTTAGGCCTCCTAAATACCTGGTTATCGCGTGCTCCTTTGACTTCGTCAGCTCACATTTCAACTCAAGATGCATAAACTCTGATGTATACTCTTCCACCGATAAGTTTCTCTGCTGTAGGTAGTGGAGCCTTAAGCAAAGATTCTGACAGTAGTGTGAGGGTAGGTTCTTTCACTGCAATGTTCTCTTCATCTTCTTCCAAAGAGTAATCTTACTTCATCCTTCTTTAATTCTTTCCCTCTTCAGGCTCTCCCCCACAATGAGGTGCTCTTCTTCAGCTTGATAGCATCTACTTGCATTTTCCGGTAATTTGACACCTTGTATTCAAAGACCATCTCGACGATCTGCAACCACTCTATGAAATTATTCAGATTCATTCTTCCCTCAAAATCAGGTATGTCCACTTTTACTCTTGTCTATATTCTTCGGCAAACACTTTACCTCTGTATTCCAACATACATTTCATCTATATATCCTCTAATAGACACTTCATTTCTAAATTATTTAATAGACACTTTATCTCTCGAACTCCTCTGATACTGTATCCTAAAGCATTTTGGTTTGTTTTCTTCTTTATTAAAATCATTGCTACGAAAGGGATTCAGGTATTCCTCCTTTCTTTTCGGATCTCGCTATCGAAAACTCTCCATGGGTCATTTCCTCAATATCATTGAGCCGTTGTAGCACTTAGTGGAGCTGTCATTGTAACTCTTTCATGGTAAACCCTTGATCAGGCTTTGACAATTGCCTCCATGGTGACATGATTAGGGTTTGGGGGTGGGTAGGTGAAAAGCAATGTGTAGGAGTAATGCAGGGTAGAAAAGAAAAATTTTGTGTGAAGATAAGACAAGATAGATGTTGATACTAGGAACCCTAGGATTGGATTAGTGTTAGGCTAGTTTTGATACATAATGATATCGGGGTTAACTCAAATTATAATAAGAAAGCAAATATTATTGTTGAAAAAGCTAATAGGCGGTTACAACCACACATGAGAATGGGAAATAACAAGCAACACGACACATACACCACTAAGGTGATTATAGGGTGTAGATGGTGACGGTAAGGGCTTGGACAAGTGGCGGCAAGGCGGTTAAGTGGAGCAGAGGTGCGGGACAACAAGAAAGTAGTAGGTACTTGCTGTCCTGGATAGCCGCAAGAGGGTAAGTTGGCTAAATAAAGAAGAAACATCGGCTAGTGGCGGTTTTGGATGGTGGGAACAACTGCTAGTCTGCAGGGAAGTGGTTCCACTGAATGTAACAACAACAAGGTGGTACAGGAATGGTTTTGGGTGGTTGGAACAACATTGATACTAGAAATAATCCGAAAGTAAGAAAATACAATTATTATTGCTGAATTAGAAAGAAACAAAAGGGTTTATAAAATTGGAAATAAATGACACGACTACAACCGGGGCTCTTTGGCGAGAGTGACGAGGATGACTTCCGACTGGCCAACAGGTGGGAATGGGATGTGATGCTAAGGTCACAATTAGGTTGAGGATATGCAAGGGGTGGCAGCAGGAGGGGGTGCTAGGAGGTTGGGCAACAAGCGGGAACAAGGAAGTAAGGACGACAACATGAAAGGAAGAGGGAGAGTAGGGTGGCAACTAGAAGGGTGCATTAAAGGTGGGTCGACAATTTGTGGGATGCAAGGACACTAAGTGGCGCCTGGATGGGTGCGGGAGAGGCTGGCTAGTCATGGGAAGGTTGTCGGGATGCTAAGCAACAATTGGATGGGTGCAGGAGAGGCTGGTCGGCAACAAAGATGATGCAAGGACATTGTGCAACAACATGGAAGGTGTAGGGATGTTGGAAGACAACTAGGCAGGTGTTGGACTGTAAGGGATTTTGATGAGATAATCACTACCTTTTAGAAGGATATAACTGGAGCACCACTTGTCCTCGGATATAGCCTTAATAAGGAAAGAGATGTCTGGCGGCAGGAGCTCTGAAATCAGGAAATACAAAACTGAACCCTAAAGAACTCAAAAAACACATATATTGATCAAAAGGAAAGAAAAAAGAAATAAAGAAGGGGGGAAAGGGGGCGGTAGTTTTCGCCCTTTGAATTACTGAACGGTCCAGTAGGGGTTGAACCGAGCCCTCAGCTGAACTGGTTGGCCTGGTCGATTCAACAGACCGTCAGTCTCCCAGGGTTGAGGGAGCTTTAAATTCTTTTATCGAGCTTCTGGGTCTTTGTAGTACTGTGTCAAGTTTGTGATATTGAACGTGGCCATAATATTGTAGTCTTCTGTCAGGTCGATCTTGTTGGCATTATCATTCAGCTTTTATTTTTTGAAATGTTCATCTACTATGGTTTTGAGTTTTCCTAATGTTCCTATTTGGATTCTCTCTTTCTTTAGTTTGATCTACACTAGATCTCGTTCTTTAAAGGTCACCTTTTTCCTTGTCTTGTTCTCCTGTGTCTGGTACTTGCGATTATGCTTGGTGATTTCTTTACCGACTTCTTCGTGAAATTTTTAAATCGCGTTCATCTATTTCCCAGCATCTTAACTAATCTCTGACGTCGGCAGGAGTGGTACTAATTCAAGTGGGGTGAGCGAATTGCGCCAGTACATGATCTCAAATGGGGTGTGACCCGTAGTTTGAATCACACTATGTTGTTCGCAAACTCGGCCTAACCTAGAATCAAGTACCACTGCTTGAGATTCTTTTCAACAAAGCATCTTAGCAAATTGTCAAGGCTCATGTTTACTGCATCTGTTTGGTCGTCCGTGTGTGGGTGAGCTGTAAAATTGAGTTGGAGATTGGTGCCTAGTTTTTCCCACAAAATTCTCTATAAGTGGCTCAGAAATTTGACATCCATGTTCGACGTGATGGCCCTGGGCATTCTGTGCACTTTCACAATTTCTATGAAATACAAGTCAACGACATACGAGGTATCCAGTGTCCTAGGTATCGTACGAATTGTATCATCTTAGAGAATCGATCCACCATGATCATGAATAAATCCTTTTCGACTGTGTCCACAGAAGTTCCACCATAAAGTCCATGGGGGTGTAGAACCATGCATTCTGCTCCTGATTTTTGTCATATGACAAATCTTGCACTGTCTAACGTGTTGCTCTACATCTTTTGCTAGGTGTTGACCTCATTTTTGGTGAGGTCTTAGTCTCTTACTCTTAGAAGCTAGGATCTAGCTTTAGGAGTTCCTTATTGACCATCCAAGCGAACTAGTAATGGAGCCCACCTCCCATAGAACTTCGAGCCACATCTTGACTCATTTCTGTGCAGACCTCGCATGAGTAGTCCCAATCACTCGACTCTTAGTTGCAAGAGCTGAGGACTAACGTGCAGAGGGCCGAAAATGAGTTCCCATAGGATCAGACGGCCATAGGTGAACCCGCCATGACTCGAATACTCGCGAACGCCGCAATTTACGCACTCGCTAAACCACACACGAGGTTGACATTTTTTTAGCCCGACCGCCAGCGAATTTGTCCGGACGACCCTGGATGATGAAACGGACCGCACCGACGCGTCCGGAACATCAACTTTAGCTAGAAAAGACACCTGTATTGCTAAGGCTACGCGCGCGCACCAATAGCGTGGAAATCAATGTGCATTTTTAGCAGGATGCGGGCCCGACTCAACCCATGTTCGACTCAAACTCGATTTGAGCTAATCACAATCTCACAGAATTTCAAATTTTGAATCTCAAAATTCAACAGAACATTTAAAACTTGTCTTAGATTGCATAAGTTTTTGAACTATAAGACAAATTGCCGATTTAATCTAATTTCCTTTTTTTGTGTAAACACTTGATTAAATCAGCTAAATCATTGTTATTTCAAATCATTTTGTAGACACATTTTATTGGCAATCCTTAATATGCAAATCCTTTCTATTGCCTTTTTCTTTATTTCGAATATGTATTGTTATGAGCATTTACGGTTAAATTTACTTTGCCTCATATGTTGATCAACGATTCCATTACTAGGAGGACATTCAAATCACTTAGAATGGTCTTATACCTGCATAAACACATCATGCCCTAAGATGCATTAGAGAAACAATTTCTCCCAATTTTCTTTACTTGACGAACGTAATTTGGCATTTATGTNGAAACAATTTCTCCCAATTTTCTTTACTTGACGAACGTAATTTGGCATTTATGTGTATTGATTCCTTATGTTCGAGCATCACAGGTTAAACATTGATATCATGGATTATAAAATAACTTTTCGTTGACTTACCTGCAGCTAAATTTGAGGGCATTTACATCCATAGTACACAATTTTGCTGCATTTATATATCTCACCTAAGCTTTCATGGTTACGTAGCACTCAAAGCTTTAATTTCATATCAAAAATAGTTTTATTTTTTTTTTCTTTGGCAAAAGTGAAATCCACTTTCTCACGCATAGATTCCTGACACCAAACCGTTATAATTATAAATACAAGGTTCAGTTATAAGATATGCGAGTACATTTGAATTGTGTGCATGTATGTAAACGTCCCAATATTAGTGGGTGTGCGGGTGCGGGTTCAAATTTCCAATTCAATACTATCATAAGTTTTTTTTTAACAGGATATGCATGTGATTATTTTCTTGCCTTTAAAAGTGTTGTTTATTGTTAATTAAATGCTGTTGGGAGTCATTGGGTGCTGAAATTAGGATTTGAGCCGCTTGAAGTAGCTTACAAGTGCTGAAATTAACGTTTGGGTGTTGTATGAAACTTGAAATTAATGTTTGGGTGCTGAAATTGTAGTTTGAGCCGCTTGAGGTAGCTTACAAGTGCTGAAATTAATGTTTGGAGTGCTGTAGAGAACCTGAAATTAATGTTTGGGTGCTGAAATTGAAATTTGAACTGCTGTAGGTAGCTTACAAGTGCTGGAATCAATGTTTGGAGTGCTGTAGAGAACCTGAAATTAATGTTTGGAGTGCTGTAGAGAACCTGGAATTAATGTTTGGGTGCTGAAATTGGGATTTGGACTGCTGTAGGTAACTTATAAGTGCTGGAATCAATGTTTGGCTGCTGAATTGGGGTTTGGGCTGTTGTTGGTAGCTTACAAGTGCTGTAAATTACTATTTGGAGGTGTTAAAAATGATGTGAGAGCTCTTAAGAGTGCTATGAGAGCTTTTGGGGTGTTGTGAGAACTATTGGTATTATTTGGAATATAGTTAAGTGTTGTTTGGGGCATTTTGTGGGCCAATTTTGTATGGTTTTAGCACCGTTTGGGCACCATTTTGGCACTGTTTCGGAGCTGATTTTGAGAGTTTTCCTTATTGTTTTGGGGTCAGATTTGGAGAGCTTTATTTACTATTTTGGGTTTCATCTGATTATCATTTCAACGCTTTTAGGCCGATGCACTTATTGTTTTCCCCCTTTTTGACTTTGCTAGTTTTGGAAGTGGGCCGACCTCCTTTTGTTTTATTTATTTTTAAATGGTTAAGTAAAAAAATGGGGATTTATGATTTAGTTACTTGGAAGACACTTAGAAATATTTGAAAATTAGTTGGAAAACACTTTATTGAGGGTGAAATGCCTTAAATCACTTTAAGCACAAGTTAAAACATAGGCTTCTAGATTTTAGGAGCATACCCTAGGTGAGAGTCAATCCACCTAATTCTCAGCATAGACTTCTAGATTTTAGGAGCACACCCTAGGTGAGAGTCCATCCACCTAATTCTCAGCGCAGACTTCCTAGATTTTAGGAGCATACCCTAGGTGAGAGTTCTTCCACCTCTTTTTAAGTATAGGCTTCCTAGATTTTAGGAGCACACTCTAGGTGAGCATTCATCCACCTAATTTCCGAATAAATAATGAAACTTGACACTTGACCCTGATTCACAAACTGATTAAAACACTAGACATGATAATGCACCGAGACGTAGTTCATGCTTCCTTAATTAAATCAACAGTAAAATTCCAGCAATGACTTAACCAACAATGAAACCCAGTGCACCGGGATTTGAGCTTGGATATTACACTCAAATCCTCCTAACAATTGGGAAAATTTGTTAATGTCACATATAGATCACCGGACTAGGATAAGTCTAGGTGGCGAGGGCGATGACGACATTGCTTATGTGTGCTTAAACGAAGGATGCGAAGTGGGATTTTTTTTTAGAATAGTATCCCCTACCTCAAAGATCTTCAATAAGAAAGAGGAAATGATCAATGATATTATTCGCTGATTCTTGGTGGGATCGTTATCCCCAACGCTCTTAGGTTGTGAGTAGTTCTAGCACGATCAGAGTGACTAGCCTGTTGACTACACGACTTCACAAAATATTTATAAAAATAAAACAAAATCTCTTTTGCATGTTAAAAAAAAAAACAGCATAAAAAAGACTCAAACAACAGCTTTTGCATGAAAATCAAAGAATTTTTCTATGAAAATTTATAAAAGTCCATGGTTAGTTATTTGGATCGAGGTTAAGAACTGCCTTATGTAGATTGTCGGGTTGACAACTCTTACCCAAGGTCGAGAAGCACACAGTCCACCTCCGAGCCTCCACTTTTACTCATGTCTTACACCCAGTTTTGGTCTTTCATACGTGGCTAAGGTTTCTTTTACTTATGATTTCTACGAACCGTTTTTTCTGACTTTCGTGCTGTGTTTTTTCGCCTTGTTTAATTTTCTTGCAAGTTTATCTCTGCTGCAAGTTATATTATACTCGCAATATTAATAACGCAACAGTAGCAGATATCCAGGTACGCTTTTACAGTTTATTTACAACATCTTACCTTACTGCATTTTACTTTTCAGGTATCTGTTATTTACACGTGATTTACTTATTTTGTATGCAAAATCATAATTGAAAATTAAACCAAAACTGAAACAAAATAAAACCAAACATTGACATGAAAACTGTGAAACATAAACCCCAATCTCAAGCACTTAAACCCTAGAGTCATCGCGATAAGGAACTTAGAGCAATTTCGTGGGCAGCGCGACATGGAGTTTGGAGCGGACTACAGGTAGAGGTGGTCGTCATTCTACAATAGTAAAATGTGTTTACACTAACTAAACTTTCCTAGTTTAAACAACTCATAGGACTTTGAGGTAGCTCGCCTAGCGCAACATGATTCATCACCCTCTTTTAGGCCCCTGCACAACCATGTTGTGTAGCGTAAGCCCTAACTCGTCTTAGGTTCCGAGGTTGTCGTGTGGTACGACATAAACTCTCTTATCTTTGCGGGCTATTTGCATAATCAGTCATTATGCAAGTGTAAGTCCCAAATAATAAAATTGGCAGGATTAAAACACCTAAATAACATCATCTCCAAAACACAACCGCACAGTAAAATAGTTTAGGAAGTTACCGATGATTCTCCTCAGAATCTGTGACATCCCCTACCTTTTCCTTCCTTTGGACTTCTGAAAATAAATGTTTCTATTTGAGCTACTCCCATTTGGTTTTCCACATCCTACCGTGAAAACTTAAATTTTGAAATCTTGAAGACTAATACCTATGATCATTATTGAGAGTTTTCTCAAGTGACTCCCGTCATTTGGGATGTAATTAACTATAGAGGCTTGTTTCTATAGAGAACTTAGAACTCAGGTAAAATAAATCCTATATAATCTTTGTATTAGATAAGAGAACTTGTCGGTCATACATAAAATATTTTCAGACCAAACCGATATTACAAATCTCTTAGTTTGCAGGATTGAGTTTATCGCCGAGGTATATACTCATCTTTTGGAAATGTGTAATATTCACGGTATCAGACACGATTATGCAAACTATTGGACGAATGAGATCCATTTCGTGTCATTTTTCAAAAATTAAAATATTATACTTTCAAAACCTAAACTATATACATCTTATATTTAAATTAAATCTCAAAAGTTATTTTCATATTCATATTTTCAAATTTCCAAAAAGTTGACCGACACTAGAGTTGTAAATAAATTAATGCACTTAATGAGCAACCTGAACTCGACTTGATTAAGGCTCAATCATGTTCGTTCAAATTATTAAATAAACAAGCTTGAATATTTTTTAAAACTCGAAGCTTAAATGAATTAAGCATGACTATATTCGAACTTGTGTGTTTAAGTTCACAAATAAACTCGTTTGTAGTTCAACAAATAATTTGTTAAATACTCGATATTAAGTTCGATAACAACCTGTATTATATATAAATTTAATTAGTTAGAATTTATTTCATTAAAAAATTAATAGTAAAATATTATTATATCAATAATAATTTTACTTTAATTATTACTTATATATATTAATTTTATTAATAAATTAATGATAATTTAGAATGAGATATTTACAGTTAAAGAGTGTCATAAAAGATTTTTCTTGTAAAGCTTTCATAATCATGAATATAATGAGTTCATTTTTTATGACCATAACACTGTAATTATCAACAACATTAATGTGGATTGTCTTATTGTTATTATTTTCTTGTTAATATGATTAAGTAATTGCTTTTCTCTTGGTGTTGTCATATCAATAAGAATTATGTAGCAAATTAATAAAGTTCAAAGATTTTAGAGTTCATAATCGACAAATTAATAACTGTGATTAGATATACAAGTTATTTATTAAAATTTTATATGAAAATCTAGATTCTCATTTAATTTTTTAGCTCGTTTATTAGCTCATTTAATTACTCGTTCACTTGTCATCAGCAAATTAAGTACAAGTCAAGGTCAAACATTGAAAATGTAAAACAAATCAAGCTTGAACAATGTATGAAAGCTCGACACAAACTCAATTCGAACATACAACTTATAATTGTACCAAGCCAAGTCCGAACAATAATATACTTGGCTCAGTTCGACTCGATTTCAGCCTTATAATAGAATGGCTAGGAGTGACTCATGGGGATCGACCAAATCTACCGACATGTGAATGCATGGACCAGTTCTGTCCAGCTGTGGACTGGTCCCTCAGCTGAGCTGGTTGACCTGACTGGTTAAGCAGGCCAAGCCTTGCTTCAAGTAATGGCAGCCCGGGAGAACTGTAAATGAAGGGGATCGGGGCTGGAATGCAGAAACTGAGGAAGAACAGCGTCGACAGTTGTTTCGGGCGGCAACAATAAGGAAATGGCGGTTGGGAGGGGTGTGGGGAGGATGCAATAGAGGAATAGAGAAAATAAACAACACATAAAGATCAAGATACAACTGAAACACCACTTTGAACCTTATGATACAACACTCGAAGGGAAGAAGAGATGCTTACGACTGTCTCAATACAAAACATGCACAAAAATTAACCCTAAAACATCATAAAAACAAATATATAGTAATAGGATAACTAGGAGTAGTTCATAGGGACAGAACAAATCCCTCGACATGCGAATATCTGGACCGTTTCAGTCTAGGCGTGAGCGGGCTTCCGCTCTCTTGCTGTGGGAATTCCACATGTGTGGGATACGCCCCGCTTCGTTCTCTATTGTTAGAGTTTTGATTTAGAGAATTATTCTGTGATGAACAATGACTTGTGACATTGTATGTCAACATCAAACACCGGAAAATGTTATTGCATACTCATGAGACTAATAAAGGAAAATTATTGTAACTGATACAATATTATTGTTGTGAGCACTATGGGTATATTGTTGCAAATTGTGCAAAGAAATTTTGCGGTTGCAGCTGTTGTAACAAATTAGGACATGTGATTAAAGAATGTCAAAATTGTTAATAAAATCTATTAGAGATGTCAATTCGGGTTAGCAGGTCGTGTTTGAGGCCGAATCAAATATTATATGAGTTGAAGATCCCAACTTAAATCGGACCCACCTTCTACCCGCCAACTTGACCCATATAATCCGCTTAACATAAGAAAAACAGTTACTTGCGTTAAATTTGGGTCAATTTCAGTTCAATTTCGAGTTTATTTCTGGTCAATTCCTGGTTGGTGGGTAGATTTCATGTCATTTATGATTGACGGATCATTTTCGAGTTGGCGGGTCAACCCTAACCCAACCCAAAAAGTTAAATAGGTTTGGTGCTTTAACCCGAACCGACTAGAAAATTATTCGGGTCAACTGGATCCCAGATTTTCGAGTCAGGTTCAGGTCGAGTTGGCGTGCCGAGTCAATTTCTTTTGCAATCCTAGAATCTATAATCAAATTCTTTTGAAACGGCAGTTAACAATTAGGCTGTTCATCTGGCATCATGGACAAATTAAAAGTTACTATGATATGGCGCAACATATGATAATTAGAGCTCTGTTTTTTTTGGGCTTTAAGGTATAAATACACTAATTTCTTCATTTTGATTCATAAATTCTAGTATTTCAAATCATATGATTGATACTTTACATCTTCATAATATCTCTGATCATATCATGGATCTTCATCCATTCAGATTTTTAATGATAGTCAATCACCTCTTAAAAGTTATTAAAGATATTAATAATATAGTGAAATATGTCCTCATAAGTTATATTCCCTCAACAAGTGTCATCTATGTAGGAAAATTGATTGATAATAATTGTGATGTTTGATATTTTTGTGATGGTTGCACTGTACAAGATCAAGAGATGGTGGAAAACTCGTGATTGAGATTTAATTTGGTAATTTTTTCTCTTGTATTTGTCCATTTCGAAGGTGGCTTTATTATTATGTACTTTGGTAAATCAAAATAATGGTCTGTAGCATGAAATATTAGTTCATCCAAACTCTTTCTTTTTATCTCATTGAATAAACTCTGGTTTGTTAGGAAACAAATATCAATTTATTTCTCTTTTATTTAACCGCTCAACATTTAAATTAGGAAAATGCAAAGGACTTTCTTTTTCATTACATAATAGTCATGTTGAAAATTATTTTAATTTGATCCATAGTGATGTATGGGGTATCTTTTGTTATATCAAATATAAATCTCTAATATTATGTAACTTTCATTGATACTTTCAACACTTACACTTGGATTTTTTTTCTTTGAGAGAAGTTTGTAGATTTTTTTCCATAAAAAAATGTTGCTCATGTTGAGACTTGATTTTCATCTCACATCAAAATATCATGAATTGATTCCAGGGTTGAATATGCAACTTGAATTTCATTATTTTTTTCAAAATAGGACATTTTTTTTAATCAGAGATAATGCTCCTATGCTACCCAACAAAATGGTATTGTGGAAAGAAAAATTGTCACCTCTTAGTACTTCTTCGTACCTTACTTTTGGAATCCTTAATTTTGCCTAAAATTTGGGTTGAAAGATTAGCACAAAATCCTATTTGATTAATAGATTATTCTCTCGTACTTTGAAACTTGAATCTCCTCATTATCGTCTCTTTTATAAACATCCGAACTATAATGATTTGAGCATTTGGTTATTTCCTTTGTTCATTTCTCACACGTGAACGTTATAAACTTTCTGCTCGGTCTATTGTTGAATGTGCATTTATGGGCCGCAATACTTTACACAAGGCTATGCATGTTATGATCCAGGCTCTAAAAGATTTTGAATCTCGTTTCTTGCAAGCAAATTGATGCTTGCTGACCAACCATCATAATTTGAGGGGAAATATTAATATATCTAATTAATTGGAAATTATTCTTAGTGCATTATGCTGTAGAGCGGCTCATTACATGCCATGTCATCAATTTTGTGCTCATGAAATTAATCTCCATGAATTATGGTTAGATGGGCTCTCTATATGCCATTATATTAATCAATGTGCTCATTAGTGTCACCTCACTAATCCTTGTGTATAAATTTATTATAATAGATTCTATTGCTAAATTTTTCTTTTTGATTATATATAATTCTTGTTATGCTATCCTCTTGGAATTGTATAAAAAAGATATCTTGATTTATCACCACTACTATTTTTTTATCAACAGTGATATGATATGTGCAGGAAAAATATGAAGAAGCCATGAACGAACTTGCACAAATGGAGAAACGTGCTGTAATGGCTGAAACGTTGTTGGATGCTACAGTTCAGTACCAGTGTGGTCAAGTGAAAGCCCAGCAACAAAAAGCTCAATCTCCAGGGTATTTTACTAGTTAAAATTTTCCTGTAGCATTGTGGTAAATTTGTCATTAAATATTGAGTAGTAATTTCCTCCCACTTGAATCAGCGGTGTCCATGCATTTATTCTTAGTGATATTTATGTGTAGCACGCCGCGGACTTGTGAAGATCCACCTGTCAGAAGTGGCAGGCTTTCTAAACCATTTGGACTTGGTTGGCTTGACAAGAATAAGGTTAGTATGGATATCTTCTTTTACTTGACAACTCTACGGTTCAGTGGCGTTGATGTCTGCTTTTGTTCTGAATCCTTAGGCAAACCGTTGACTCTTGTTGAAAGAGGAATTCTAGGATATCATCATTGAAGCACGGACACCCACACGAAATAGGAAATACATATATAATTGTAAAGTTTGGGCAGGACATGCACAATATTTTGTTGGGTAATTTATATGCATACCGCACAATTCTATTGTATCTAAAATCCTAATATCCAGAGTTTGATATTTACACTTTTATAACATCTGTGCGTCACAAGCCTATGCATGAATAGGTGCATTTCATTTTTAAAAGATAGTGAGTGGTATTTTTAATGTTATGTTAAAGATTGAGTGGTATGCTTGTAAATATGAATGTTTAGGCATTAGATATGTAAGTACATGGTAATTATGTGGATGCATGTAAATGCCTCTATTTTGTTTTATAAATTCTTGTATAAAATGCATAATTGTATTCTAGCAAGACAATCTTGCAATTAAGCCATAGAAAGCCACATCTAATTGAATCTGGCAATTCATAGCATACTCAAGGCAATCTTGAGTCATAGAAAGCCAGTAATATCCAAGACTTTTGATCTTTAGCTTCATATTAGGGTTTGATTTATGAGATTTGCATATGCACTTATGTACTTTCATGGTATTAAGGACTTCGCTTCATTGCTCCAAAGATAATGAAGTCACATCTAATTGAATGAATGCCAGTATAGAGTATCATTCATGATCGTAAAAGAAAGGGCTCTACTTTGGAGTTGAGCTGAGTGATCATTTGGGAGACTCCCCTTAACTAAATAATCAATGAAGTCTTGTTGTAAGTCACAGGCCTTGTCAATTGACGTTGTAAGAGCCTCACTCGGCATGCTCAAAGATGTAGGCACAGGTATGTCGAAGATCATCGATGATAGAAACCTTCTATCTTGGATCACAACTAGCACGAGATCTCAATTTTGGTTGGATAGCTTCTTGGTCAACTTAGCCAAGGCATCAGCTTTACTATTCAATTATCATGATATTTTATTCAATTATCATGATATTTTATTCAATATCACGTCAGGGATTGCAGTTATTAAAGCCATGACTCATTTGTGATAATTCAAAAGCTCGGGCTTTAACATCTTATAGGTACTCATCACTTATCACAAGTTGAGAATCGTCATAAATCTTCATCCTCTTTATGTTTATTTGAACGTCGATCTCTAATCCTAAAATTAGAGTATCATATTTTACCTCATTATTCGTATGTGGCTATGTTAAGCTATTGAATAATGATGAATACCACATTTGGGAGAAACAAAAATAAGGTCAATCCTAGCTTTAATGCAAGGAATGGCTCTGAATGGGTCTTCCATTAAGTAAGACACCGTTAAAATATAACTCTCATTCTATACTTTCAAACTCCAGAACCTTCTCATTCGGGAGGTCATCTCTAAGGGGCTAGTCAATGGGTATATGGTGTGCAGCTAAATTGTCCACCAATACTTGACCCTTGATGACTTATTGAGACACATATGTGAATATCAAACTAAAGTAAAACCATGGCCCATTTGGTTAGTTGACCAACGAAAATTGCGCGAGCCATCAAGTACTATAAGAGGTTAACTCTCAATCTCAAAATAATGTGGTGAGATAGTATATAGTGCCTCAGTTTTTGTATCATGAATATTAGCGCCAAATAATATTTTTTAATTGGCAGATATTTCTTCTTAGCAGAGATGAAATGTTGACTTAAGTAATCCAAGATATTCTTTTTTTCCCTTATCATTAGTCTGAGCTAGCAATACACATACTAACTCATCCAACTTTATGAAATCAATGTCTTCTTTGGAATAGAGGTTGCTAACACATGGGGATTCATAAGATAATATTTTATATCATCAAACATCATCTAATACACACCATGCAAACATAAATAAGCATTTTTTTCTGGTCAAGATGGTGAAAGGTAGGCATTGACCTGCTAAGTTGGATATCAACCTCCTATGGAATGCCTGTTTGCTGTGAAGATAACATAGTTGCGTTAAACTCTTATAGCATTCCATCTCTAAGTTGACTTTAATATTATTGGGGTATATCTCAATTCTCCTATATTGGATAATAAAGCTAACGAATTTACACCAATGGGGCACTTCAGAGGATTTATTTTCCGACCACACTTCTTGTCAAGCTTGAAGACAAATCTTAGGTCGATGATTTGAACCTCCTCTATATGAATTTTCACAACAATATTATTCATATAACACTCAACTTGCTTATGTAGCAAATCATCAAAGATGTAGGTCATCACACGTTGATAGGTAGCCCCAAAATTCTTCAAGCCAAAACACATAATCTTATAACAAAAAAGATCGATTAGGCCATGAAAAAACGTATGCTTCGCATTTTATAGAGCCATCTAGATTTGCTTGTATCCATGCAAGACAACCATAAAAGAGAATATATAATTAAATAATGTGATGTCAACCGTATGCTCAGAGATCTGCAACAGAAAATCATCATTTGGACATGTCATATCCAAATCCTCAAAATTAATGCAAACTCATATCTAGTTATTTTTCTTATGAACTGATATGATGCTTATTAGCTAGGTGGGTTAAGGTTTCTCTCTTTTAAATCCCACCATGCTCTCTTCAGTGATCTTCTCCTATATATTTGGTTGCATCCTTCAATGAGGTTGCTTCACTGGGGCTACTGCCGGATCAATAATCAACCTATGCACTGGTATCTCAGGGTTTAGCCTAGGCATCTCGATGTAGTTCCACATAAAATAGTGACAAAATTCATGAAGAACTTCCATGATTTGCTTAGCCATTAGTTATAAAAATAGGAAACTAATATATGTAGGATGAGGATCCTCATCTCTATCTTCACATTAGCAAGCTCATCGATTATCAAACACACACCGTCCTTGAATTCATGAAGGGCATCCTAAATTTTGACACTAGGGATAGGGGTATCACCGCAAGAACTTGTTGACACCATCCTATAGGAAGCATGAGGTTGTTTAGGCTTGGATAAACTTGAATGTTCATTGTATCCCAAACCACATATATCTTGAGATGATCTATTATGTCACATCCATTTACAAATCTTAGATTGATGAACAAAGAACATCAAGGACAAACTACCATACTGTCAACCAAGGGAGACTAGTAGTAAAAAAATATAATTTTTTCTATCATTTCATTAACACTATAAAAAGAAAGTCTATCATCATGTTTTATAGGTGTATTAATGCTATAAAAAAATACTGTCACCATGATTCTAGGAGGTATATCGAAAGTCTGTGCCTTGTCTATGTTTGACATGCTCCTCATGACCAAATCTTTATAGTACTATTAAGGCACTGGCTCAATAGTCCAAACTTCATTTGAAAGTGCCAAATTGAACAAGCAATAGAT
The DNA here is from genome assembly GCA_003013225.1 of Phalaenopsis aphrodite. Classification (NCBI taxonomy): domain Eukaryota; kingdom Viridiplantae; phylum Streptophyta; class Magnoliopsida; order Asparagales; family Orchidaceae; genus Phalaenopsis; species Phalaenopsis aphrodite. Next base: position 1,149,893 of record NEWO01000042.1, on the reverse strand, counting down.
TAAGAGCTTCTAAATGGAACCTGCTCTGAAAAATAATCTCCACCTCTAAGTCCTCTAAAGTTGGATCTACCTTTGTCTCTGAGAACCGAGTGAGACACATCAATCTCCGACTTAGAGTCATCATCATCATCAATTTGGATCCTGATTTTAGTCGTCAGGAGAACAAGAAACTTATCTATAAGAAAGGTGAGGAATAACACTTGACCATCTCCTCTGATTTGTAACTCTTTGCAAGAGAGAGATGGACCAACAGGAAGAAAATATTGCCTCGGTGCCAACGCATTTGATGTCGGTAAAGGGGGCACATAAAACTCTATATCCTCATATATCCCAACTTCATGGATCGATAAAGGTTGCATGTCACATAGGATGCAAAAATTTTCTCCTCAAAGTGTATGCAGGGTTGAATGTACCATCTCATAGGAATGTATCCATAGATGATCAAGCAAAGCCCAGAAAGAGGTATTGCTATCGATCACATGGAACTTAGCATCTTGTCTTAGCCCTTTAAAATATTGAGGGAGAACTATGGAGCCAAATGATATGTGGCCTTTTTCATTAAATCCATGCAGTATAAATCCTATCAAGTCCTAAATGTTTTAAGTTGAGAGATAACAACTCAAGCATATGGTTGCTTTTTAATGCTCACTGATGTAACTAGATCCACTAATATACGATTGAAATGCTCATGTATAGTTGGTTGTTTTGATCAGTAGTACCAATCCAACAAGATGTCATTGTCAGAGAAATAAATGATATGCAACTGTTGAGATGGGTCAAGCTCTTTCTACTTCACTTCTGTGAAGTAAGCTCAGAAGATCTCAAGCTCTAATAGAACCGTCACTAAAGTCTCTCACTCAGAAGAAAGCATAAAATCACAGTCAACACTCGATAATGTTGGTAGCTTCTTAAGATGAGCCACGATATTATAATTAACATAGCCAAACTAGCTTTGGTGATTCTTTTATTGGTCCTTAGGAACAATGAAATTTTTAATATCTTGAGTGACTGCATTTATCCCCTTATCCTGAGTAGAATGTATCCTTACTCTGGGGGGAAGTAATTTGCCACTCTTCAGCTAAAATTGTCGGATACCCTTGGCAGGGACTCAGATAGAGCATCCCTATCATCAAACTGAATAGCTCAATCGATAGATTGCGGATCAAGATGAGATGAATGATCCTTGTGACCATTCATCATCATCATCTTCATGAATCTGATAAGTACCGCTCAAAGTAGGCATAAAAGGAGTCTCCTCCTCATCTTCCAAAATAAAATAATCATAAAAATTTTGAAAATAAGAGGAATACTTAGAAACATGATCTTTCATTTCATCAAAATTAATACAAAATACATAATGATCATTGTGAATATCACCTGAGAGTACAAACACACTCATAGATGCTAACAATACATAATCTAGTATCAACCTAAAGAGCACATCAGTAATAATAGATTGGTGGTGATGTATGTCTTGCCCGCTTCCTTTAGCCTAAAAGGTGAAGGTAGGTGCATGTTGTACTTCCTCAAATTATTAAAGAACTTATGAATGCAATCCCTCTTAAAGGAATACATTTAGGGACACCTCTCACTAGAGAGGTGTTGTTTTCTTCTTTAGGAAAGGTGGATGAGCCAACTCGACCGTCATAGTAGCCTTGCTGTTAGGCAAAGCTAAAGCCAAGCTCTCATATGCTTTCCTAGAAGGATCAACATTAGAGCTTTAATGAAATAGATAAATTTCTTCCTCTTACATTTATCAATGTCATGCTTGAGGACCAAGGATCTTGCATTATATACACTTCCGAGAGCAACTTCTTAAAAGTTTTCATGGAATAGAGCTCGAGTAAAGTGGTAATGAAGCCTTTCAACTTAAGAAGGAAAGACTCATGTTGCTCCTACAGTGGAGGCTTACACTGCATGCACAGTTTCCACCAATAGCAAAGATAATCTAACAAGGGCTTATTGGGCTTCTGCTGAGAAATCTTCAAACACTCATCATTACATGATGACGAAATACATTGAATCTAGTGTAGCCAAGCAAACAAAAAAGCATCGCACAACCATCGAAAAATGTAGCACTACCATTAGTATTCATCGGCAACCATTGTTGGTCCAATCTGTCCAAAAATTGAAGCAGAAATTGGACAGTTAATCTGTATCTTCGGATCGAAGGTCGTCAGATATGGCCATAAAAAATTGTGATAGTCCATTGAAAGACTGGTTTTTTTGTCATCGCGGAATTAACCGATGATTATGGATTGTCGGATTTAACGACAGAAGTGTTGGAAAGCCAACAACAAGCCGTTGAAAATCTGGAGCATCAAAACAAATTAATATGCTTCTTCAACATAATAATTACTACACCTGCAATCCTAACATTACAATTTCCACACATCATAGTGTACTAATCCAAGCAGTTATTAAACTGATATCACAGTAGTAATTAACGCTCAAACTATAAATAGAAATAAAAGAAAACCATTGCATTAAACCAAGCAAAATGATCATTTGCATACAAAAATAATGTCAGTTTGAATTCATGGTTCTAAATCAACAAACATGAAAAAAATAAGTCTCTACTTGTTATCCGTCCTTTCATCATCTTTCTCATTCGAATCATCCTCAGTTGGTCGCTTTCCTCTCCATCATGCATGACACAGTATCACATAAATATCTTCCATCATCTTAAACTCTTTCTTTGATCTTATTTGAGCTAGCTGGGTCAAGACCCGGGCATCAACCTCACCAGCAACTCCGTTCTCAATATCAGAAGTCAATGCGGCAACCTGCACACAAAGCTCCTCCTACTGAGTGATAGAAGTTGACGCACCAGATGTGCTAGATGGACGAGCTTCGTAGGCAAACGCCTGAGACCCTAAACCATAGACCCACCTCTTTTTCTTTCCTTCAGTAGCCTCCCTCCACAAATCATAATTGGATGGATCACCATCTGTGATCATAATACCGCTCGACTCGTGGGAACGACTCTCTTTCATCCTCTGAAAGGTCTACTGCAAAAAAAAAAATGATAAATGAAGTTATAGGCTACAAAAATTTCAATATTTATTTGAAATTTCTATTGATTAATCATGTGAATTACTTCGGTCGTCTGAAATATGTTGTCCGCCTAGGTCTGGTCCGACTGTCGCTTATGAGTGTGTGGCTATAATACGCAGCGGATGGGTCTTGTGCCAACTTTAGAGACTGTCAGAGTAATACAACAGTCAACATAAATTTAATGTACAATGAAATTTTAAGCAAAAACTAAGTCTTACAAGATTCCTCTTATGCTTTGTTTGTGGCATCGCCCCACCAGTGTGATTGGAGGCCCTCATGCCTTCGTAGTCAAAGCGACGATTCTATTTGGTATGCTTCTCTTCATTTGGTATTCGGGAGAATCTCAAGACCTAAGCAGCGAGACAAAAACATCCTTATAGAGCCACAAGGAGCGTTTATGTGTTTTCCTTATGTTGTTGAACAACCACGAAGGTTGTTGCTTTCCTTGCGCTCGAAGTTTTTTCAGATGTGGGCCTCCTCAAGATATTAGGACCACTATTTTTTCAAAATGAAATAGAAAATATTAAAATGATAAATTTAAATATATAACTGAAGATAACTTTGTTCATTATGTACCTTGAAATTTTGAAACCACATATCTCGAACTGGGATCAGGACCTCCTTTCATGATAAATATGAACAATCAAACTCACTCTGAATACTATCTCGAATAGAATGGATGACCTGTGTGGGGGGAGAAAAACTAGATACAACATATCATTAGTTATCTATTAAATTAAAAAAAATCAAAGAGCTAATACCAATACCTTAAAAAAAGTTACATAATCCTCAGAGCCTAGGCTGAAAACTGTTGCAGGTGATGCTCAAAGTGGACGATGCATTAATAGCAGGTGGTGGTGGTGCTAATGTGTTAGGAGCAGTTGGTGGAGGTGTTGGTGTGGTATGAATAGTTGGTGGCAGTGCTGGTATAGAAGTAACAGCTAATGGCGGTGCTAGTGTGGTAGTTGGAGCTAGTGGTGGTGCTGGTGTGATTGACTTGACTAGTGTTGGTGTCGATGTGATGATTGTGTTGATGTGTTGGCAGTGAGGATGTCAGCTAGGAGTGGTGGTGTTGTGAGAGTGCTTGCATCCTCAGCAACGTTTCCACGGCCTTGTTAGCTGGCAAACTTCTACTTTCTATAGGGATCTAGGGTGCCACATCCTCTAATAGGAGGGAGATTGTCCCTCCCTCCAGAAACCATCTATAAGGACAAAAACAACAACAAGTCTTTATCCCACTAACTGTGGTTGGCTACATGAATCCATTTTCTCCATTGCGTCCTATTGAGTGTCATATTTCCATTTAATTCTATTAAATTAAGATCATTTTTTATACAATATGCCCAAGTCTTTCTAGGTCTACCTCTGTATTTCTTAACATGCATCGAATCTAAAACATCTACTCTTCTAACTGGATCATCAAATGGTCGATGTTTAACATAACCAAACCATCTAAGACGACTCTGTAATTTTATCTGCCACTAAAGCTATACCAACCTTATCACAGATATAATCATTTCACATTTTTTCTTTAAGTGTAAAGTAACTCTTCCACCTAACCATTCTCAGCTTGCAACACTTAACTTAGTTTTGTGTTTGTCTTTTAAAGGCCAACATTATGCATTATAGAGCATTGCAGCCAACTATAAGAAGGAAAGGAAAATTAATTAGTGCAAGTAAACAAAAATCAAAACTATAAAGTGCAATCTACAAACTATTGAAGCTAAAAATACAAAGTACGTAGTAACTAGAGAAGAACTGTAAAGTGCATGCAATCTACAGACTACTGAAGCTGAAAGTATAAAAGGATAAAGTAAACATAAGGAAAACTGTAAAGTGCGTGCAATCTATAAACTACTACAATTGAAAAATACAAAAGTACTTAGTAAACAGAAATGAGAACTGTAAAGTGCAATCTAAAACTATTGAAGCTAAAAATACAAAAGTACGTAGTAACTAAAAATGGAAACTATAAAAAGTACGCAATCTACAGATAACTGAAGCTGAAAATACAAAAGGTTGTAGTAAATAGAAACGAAACTGTAAAGTGCATGTAATTTATAAACTACTAAAACTGAAAAACACAAAAATACGCCGTAAAAATGCAATCTAGAAACTACTGAAACTGAAAACAGAAAAGTATGCAGTTGGATTAAATTACATATCTTAGTTAACCTCTTCATCTAAAGCATCGTCAGAGTCATACTTATTTATACTCATTTCTTTGTGTTTGTAATTAGCATCTTCTAAATTGAGCTCTTGATAAAATGCATAAATCTATCATTTCTATTTCTTGGTAAGCAGTTTCAATTGTATTCTGAATATCAATAGTCGCTTTGGGTTTACCCGTTATGACAGTTGCTCACTCAGCTTTGTCTCTTATTTTATGGGGATATGGAAGATAATATACTTGACTTGCTAGAATGAAAAAATCAAATTTAGCATACATTTTGTTCTATTTTACCTTGTTCAACGATTAGAAACATGATCAAATCAATCACAATTGAACAAAAATACAGTCCCTCCAATGGAGTCAAGATAAGATAATTCAAAAATTTCTTCGACAACCTCATAGTAATCTAGCTCGTCATCTGATTCAGAAGTCTTTTTTTCTTCTGACCAAGATCTCTTTATGAAACTTGTAGTTTTTCACATCATAAATTTTTCAAATTTTCATAATGTGCGTCGGTCCCCAAATAAACTCTATCAAGCATTGATCCATTACTCCATTGATCCCATCATGAATCTTTTAATTCATAAAAAAATAAGTGTCAATGAAGATGCCTTAAAATATGTGTGAGATGAGTAACAAATTTGCCAAATTCTAACTTGCGTGCATTCAAACCACTTAGGGAAATTATTACCTATTTCATGACTTATGATATTGTCTTCAATTGAATTTAAGGAATCTACAATTAAATTTTTCACACTGAAAAATTTATAAATCAGATAATCATAATATTTCTACATCAAAAGGTGAACAACCATTAATAGAAAATATCTTACTCAATATATTAATCGCAATTGAGAAGAACATAAAGTGTCGCTGCTCGCATCATGTGCACATTCCTAATGTTTCCCCTAATTGCTACGAAATAGAAAGTGTCGAAGGAGCAATGACTCTTGCATGGATTTTTCTTGACCAAAATAGGAGCAGAAAGCGGTCGTCTCCTGCAATTAATATGCCCCACATATTGATCCTTCTGGCCACACTTTTTTTTTTTATTGTTCTCTTCAGATTATTGAAAAATTTATAAATAAATAATTATTTATAAAGTAGTGACTATATAGTATGCAAGTGTTACTACGTACCTCTCAAATGGATACATCCAACGATACTATACTAGACCTCAAACTAAAGCCTCATGCGGTAGATGTATTGGTAGATTTTCTATGGAGTTGAAGAAAACAAGTGAGAATGTTATTTCAAGCTTGCAAAGTATTGTTGCAATATTTGCTTCTAACCATCGTATGTTATTAAGTTCAAACGAGATGCACATAGTTCCCTGAAGAACACAATGATTCAATTAGTGGATTTTGTATTTCGCTATGTAAGCAACTTAATACGATTGACATCAAATTTTAAAAGAAAATATGAAAGTCATGGTTTTTCAGTCCAAATATCTTTCCTCCCTCGACATCAATACATCAACTCAAATTTGAATCATATATGCTGAGGAATTTTAATGCATGAAGCCACTCAGAAATTGATCTACATTTTGCCAAAGTAAGAGAGTATTTTGCTTTCGGCTTAATAATTTTATCAGCAATAGTTTATTTGATGTTTGACTCCCGTTTTTTGCAAATCTCCTTCATACTAGTCTGACATTCACATTATCCTTAATTTTTTCCTTTTACATCCATCATAGTGTTGAAGATATTATCAAAAGAAAAAAAAATGTGTGCATGACATCAATGTTGTGACTGATCGTGTTATCTTTCTAGTGGCCGATCCCAAAAAAAGAACTTTTTTGTTCAGTTACGAGTAACACCAAAATCAGGTGGACAATGTGAAGAAAGCTCGTGGCTAACGATAATCTTTAGAATGTTAGTAACAATCTGGAATAAATTTTTCTCAAATACTCTTAGAGGAGGTATTGATTTCTCAATTTTATTTCTTCTGAGTGTATTTTTCTTTTACTTGAAGGATTGTTCATCATTTAAGAACATATGATGACATACAAATCATGAATTATTTATGTCATGAATCCATGCAATATGGACAAGTCAATGTTTCTGCAGTGCTCCACCCAAATAGCATGTCATACTCAGGAAAATCACTTATTATCCACAATAACACCCATTTCCATTTCATTTAAAAATAATGTTTCATTGAAACATCATATGTCGTGATACCTCTTTCCAAGATAATATGTAGCTCATCTATCAACAACTGCAAGTATACTTCAATCATTTCTTTAGGACTACTAGAAATTGATATAATCAGTGTCATGAAAAAGAATGGCATATCATGCACATCTCAGATGGTAGATTTTATGGTGTAACGTTCACTGGCCAAAAAGAGTATGGCGACGGAGTTCGACTGTACGGTGAGAAATCATAAGTGCATAAGTGAAGCCGCATGTTAAGTGCATTCCAGCGAACCCAATTTATGTTCGATCAAAATATTTTCTCCCATCTTCATCTGCAAGATGACTCAATGAGTTCATTTCCAATGATTTGCCACGATGACACATCATATACGAACCATGACACATAGAAGAAAATAACCTCTAAAGACCTGAAATAAGCGGTAGATAAACGGGCCGCTTATGAAACATCCTTCCGTCTCTTAGTTTTTCTTTACTCTGAGATTTGCATTTAGTAGAATGACAAAATCTACACCGAGTCTTTACTCTGAACTTTAAAAATAGTATACATTCGTTCATACAGTAGTCAATCTCCTCTGCTTTCAACCCTATCTTGGAAACCAATTTTTTCATCATGTGTAAGTCTTTCGAAACTAAAATTTTCTGTGAATTTATCTTATTCAATAATCTTGTAAACTGATTGAAACACTCTCGTGACATGTTAAACTCGGCTTTAATTTTTAGCATTTTGAGAGATACAGATAACTCAGAATTGGATATGCAACTCTCTCACAGTAGAATAAGTCAATTCCTGAGCTTCGTGGTTTGGTTCATATTCTCCACTCAACTTAGATAATAATGTCTTTTACAATCAAAGACCATTTCCTTAAATCGGCTTGATTGAAATTCAGGTTAAGGTTCATAGCTTGTCAAAGGAGTAGAGTTACATATTGTAGGGTCAACTTCATAATGTGAAGTCCAAATCTAATAATTAGGTTAAATCACTAACAATATAAATCACATCTGATTTCATTCGGCGTTAAGCGTGTTCTATTTTTGTGTTTCGAACATAGACACTAAAACATACCCTTAGATAGGTACACCATAAGATTCGATGCCACTACCATGAAGACATCAACCCCGTTCAAGAACCTCTTAATGATTCATTTTTTATATGGATAAAGCCTATTGTATATTTACAACCTTGATGTACAAATCTCCATCGATAACCTGAATCATCACAAAAACTAACACATCAACAAGTGCAATCAACATAGTTTGATTAAACATAAATATCTGTATGACTTTTAGGTGTTATCTTTCAGTCTAAGTAATGAAATTTCATTAAATAAATTATGTCTTACATGACTGGCATTGGGAATATTCAAATGTGGTGGCATGAAGGGTAGGAAAAAAATCTGGGTGACATTTGTAGTATTGTAAAGTTTTAGGTTAGGGCAGAATTGAGGGTTTTGTGATGTCTTACATGATGGGTATGAAAAAATCTTGAGGGCTAGCTCAAGTAGTGCTTGGTCGAGGCTTTTATTTCAATTTTTTTTTACATATTCGAGTATCTCGTTAAACTCTCGAGTCGAGTTGGATCTAACTAAAGCTCATGTAACATACGAGCTCTAATCTAAGCTTGAGCTCGAACTCATGGATTGATAAGCTCAACTTGCCAGCACATTAATGAGACTGAACAAATTTAAGAGAAATAATCTCTTCTTAAAAAAATGTCATCTACCTTTTCTGAGCACATTATCAATACATTATAATGGAAATTAAACTCATTCACTCCATATGCTTACCTTCGCTGTGGGTCCTTATTAAAGTGATCTT
>NEWO01000042.1:1118614-1139675 GCA_003013225.1 Phalaenopsis aphrodite | reverse complement strand
ATATATATATATATATATATATATATATATATATATATATATATATATATATATCATTTTAATTGATAAAACTTAAAAGGAAATTCAAATTATATTTTTGTGCATATTTGTCGCCTTGTAGCAATACTCTTCACTTTTTAGTGGGTCACGCTTATGTCAAATTACTTAAGAAAATGCCACCCGCGGTCAAAATAAATAAACGTTAATTAACTTTTGCGCAAGTGAAGAATTAGAGTGCATGTGAATTTCAGGATAAGCAGCTTATCATAAAACGTAGCCCGCGGGTCGACTGTGAGGTTTGGCTCGCAACTCGCATTTAGTGTAAAAATGAAACTGTGTTTTCGGATAAGCATACAAAACGCGCGAACAAAATGGTACCAGAGTTTTCAAAAACGCCTCCGCGCTTATAAGCTGCCCCAAACGGTTCCATTTTATTGTTTGCACAAATTTATCAGGTAAGTTCTTAGCACATTACTTCATTGTTTGCACAAATTGTTTCAAAATGCAGAACTGCTGCATCAACTGCATTTATTTAGTCGACATGAATTTAATTTTCCTTCTTCAGTCGATGCAGGAATTATAAATATTTCCTCTTTAGCTACAGCCTGCGGCATCATTATCTTCACATGCACTTGATATTCTTAAACAATTAAAATTATAGATATATTAATTTATTTTTTAATTATTTTAATGATATTAAATTTATGTAAATGTATTTATTTTTTTTTTTTTTTGCATATTATGTAATAATAATAATTATTATTAATTTATGTAAATGTATTCAACATCTTAATCAACTTAAAATTAAAAATATTACCCTGTAATTTGAATCTCAAAATTAGTTTGATTTAATTCAAAATAAATTAAATATTAAATATATTTTTTGTATTACATGCACATATTTTGACTATAACTTTAATTACTATTAAAAAAAAGAGATTATAATTTTTTTATCTTAATTTAGGATCCATTTGGGACGAACAGTGGCATCATAATGCATTGTCTGTTTGAGTAAATTGTATTTTAACAATTTTTTTTAAAAAAACTACGGTTGAAATTTGTATATGATGGCAGCTTTCTAGTTGTTGTAATAGTCACAGTAGTTTTTTTAATATTAAACTTTTCTTCAACAGTTTGAAAACAAATTTTTAGTGAGTGTTTGGGGCGGCAGTGCAGCGCTGCACTGTTATTTTTTGTTTGGCAAAAAATGTGTCATCGTTATCAAAAAGTTGTAATAAAAAGCTACATTTTCTCATTATATCTGACTATCTGTGGTGACTACTAGATACTTTGCGGTTGTTTGTTCAAACATATTAGCTACTTCAAACAGACCATCAAAACTGTTCAAGGTTTGATTGCTAATTTAAAGATTAAGCTCGAGTCAATTGTGGCGGCGGAGCAAGTCATACTTTTCATGAGATCTGGCTATCTGTGGTGACTACTAGATACTTCGCGGCTGTTTGTTCAAACATTTTAGCTACTTCAAACAGACCCTTAAAACTATTCAAGGTTCGATTGCTAATTTAAAGATTAAGCTCGAGTCAATTGTGGCGGCGGAGCAAGTCATACTTTTCATGAGATCTTTAAAATAATTAACCTTCCATGAGTTTTCTGGTTTTCTTTTTTGGAGAATGGGTTGAGCCCAAAAGAGTAACATGCATGTTTAAGACTTACACACTCAAACCACTGGTCTTAGAAAATTTAAAGTGAAGCTTCGCACTGTTTTTTCTTCCCACCTTAAAAAATAAAAGCTGTACTTATAAGAGGGCAAGGGCCGCCCATATCCAGACTCCAGCACTATAATAAGGTCAAAAATATTAATATTTATAATATAAAACTTAATATATGCTAATAAAATAATAAAGATGACAGGATATGAATCATGGGCAAAATATAAAGGGTGCTCTGTGTTCACTGCCTGTCCTCCATATGGTCTTCCTGTCAGAACAGTAGGGAGTAATATTCAATACTAGAATAGTATAATATACTTGTAATTTGGATTTATAAAGTTTGAAGCTATAAAATAGTCTAACGAAGCAAGTGATGAAGCCAGATTTGTCAAGCATTCGATAAATACACAAACTTCTATAAGGCTTCATTTGAGGCAGCTTATCTACTGCGGCGACATTTTGAAAATGCCGACTCCCTGTTTTTGAGACGGCTTGAAAACTACATTTGAGCAGCTTATTTGAAAACAAAGATGATTTTTTACACTAAATGTGAAACACAGTTCGCACCCCGCAGTCTGCATTTCCAAATAAACGACTGATATGGATAAACAAAAGCGGCCCTAAACACGCCCTAAAAATAAAAGTTTCAACGTACCATCCTTCAAATATTAAATATAATATCTTAATCACGCAAAATTTAAATAAATCATTTTTCATCATATTTTTAATAACAGCCACCTCTTAAACCCACTTACGAAATTTCCAATTGAATTTTTTGGATAGGTAAAATGTTATATTTAATATTTTGTATGATTCAAATGTTATATTTAATATTTTGAATGACCATAAAATAAATGTGAGAAATGTAAATACATAAAAATTGTGTTATGTATCTAAATTTCCTAATAATAAATCAAATCATGCCATTCAATAGAAAGGCCAAATGTGATGAAAACAGCTAAAAAAACCAAAGGTATTAAACAACATTTTGTTTTATACTAAAATAATAACTAACATTCAGCAAAAGAACATAGAAACAAAGAACAACTCTCAAGTAGCAAAACTAACAAGAAACATGAGCACAATGAAAACTAATCCATTAAACTTGCAAATAAAATAAAAGAAACCCACCAAAAAAGACATTTACAGCCGCCCATAAGGTGTTTTCCTCTCCTAAATCTTCCAAACAGGTAAAAACCAAAACACCATTCTTCCTTCCCTAAAGCTAGAATCAAAACAAAAGAATAAAAAACTATCTTCCCACATTCACCACCAACACAGAGACATGGAAGGAAGCTTCACCTGCTATCTCCTGGTTTCCTATCTCTGACCTTTCTCGTTCGAGGCGGAGTTCCGGGTGCGAGCATACGAGATGTACTCTGGCTGGTTTCTGGAACGTGTTTCTGAGATGCGAGGTATGTGAGAGCGGTAACGACGTCGGCAATGGCAGGCCTCATTGTAGGCTGCTCTTGCACACACATGGCAGCGACGGCAAGAGCTTGGTACAAGCTGCGCACGGGGTATTGACCCTGAAGAGTTGGATCAGCCATCTGGGGAAATTTCCTCCGATCTTTGAATAAGGGTCGAGCCTGCGAGCAAGGTCAGAGGATTATAAGGATATGTCCTATAAGCCCATTATCATAAGAATATTAGTCTTAACTCTCAATTATGTGAGATATGTTTATGAATTCAATTCATTCATCTATTTTATGTTTGCTTGGAATTACAGATCATGCTTTGAAAAAAAAAGAGAATTTTGTTAATCATTATTTGGTTGTATGTAGTTAAGCAAAAATTGATTTTATGCTCCACCTATCTATTAAGAAGTACCTCTAAAGTGAGGAATTGTACCTCGTATTTAAAAAAAATAAAAGTGAACAATATTGGCATTATTTAAAAAGTAATTTTCATCTACAAGCAAACAGAGGAAAGCATTTAAGAATATTAAATCTATTTTATGCAAAATTATTCAGCAATGTGTTGTTTTAAGTTAACCTCTTATATGACAACTGAGCCACTAACTGCTATTTTTCTTACTCGGAAGTTTAGAAAAAGAGATAATTACATGGAGACCGCCCGAAACATTGATATTTAGAAATTAACTATCTAGATGTTTTTTTTGAACTATTGAACCGATGTATTTACGCATGCCACGATCAAACTATTGATAATTTGGTAAAAATGAAAAATATGGGTTGGGGTTTTACCATGAATTTTGATATTTGAGTGAGAATTTCAAAATTGGATGAAAAAGAGTGGTTGTTTTGTAAATAGCAAGTTTTGGGTGATCTGACTGTAATTGCCTAAGATAATGAATCAATTTTGTTAAATACACAACTTTCGATTGGAATGTAATTAGACATCAAAATTGATTTCAATTTCACATTCAAAACTAATTAAAATAAATTCTCAATTTCTAAAGAGCCCTAATCCCATAAAGGCTATGGGTTGAAAGAGCTAAATGACACAAAATAAGAAAGGGAAACTTCAATGAGAATAAATTAATACATAAGCATGATATAAGAAATTTAAATAACCTCCACTAAGGGTCAAGGATCTGAGGTCAGCTTAATCCAGCTACATTGGAACACACATTTTAAGCAGGAGGTTGGAGGTTTGACCTTTTGCCTCATGAGAATGTCAAACCTCATGGCATTGACCAAGCCAACTAGGTCAGTGTAAGGCTTGACCTTCTCCCTCAAGAGAATGGTCAAACCTCAAGGCATTGAACAAGTCAACAAAACTATTAGATCAAATGGTTGGTAGTCAACCTTGCAGTACAATGCCCACTTGATATTCTTACAAAACAACTAAAGGATCTATCATTCCAGCTGTTCCATGAAATATATGAGAGGGGTTATATACCACCCAAATCTTTCATTTCACATTAAAGATAATATTATTTTAACTTTAAAAAATATGAACTACACGTTTCATGCATAGGTACGGCGGTATATATGTAAAAATTAAAGTTTAGATGTTCGATATATAAATACATAAGAATTAAATGGTATTCATGTCAATATTCCTTTTTTTTTTCACAACATTAATTTCAACCAATGTGCTGCGCATTTGAGCATATCATTGAAATCCTTTAGAAAAGAGATTTCCATGAGTTGATATGAGGTCTACTATTATTTGTTATATGATCATATAAAAGCACATTACATACTAAAGTAAACAAAAAATAATAAATATATTAGAAAAGTTTACCATGTCAAAAGGAGATAAACTTACCCATGAAACTAGGGTTTGTTCTCTAGCAGCCCTCGATGTGTCAATTGCCCTCCTCCCAGTTATAATTTCCAAAAGAACAACACCGAAGCTGTAGACATCTGACTTCAATGTTAGTTGTCCGGTCATTGCGTATTCTGGGGCACAATATCCGTAGGTTCCCATTATCCGAGTCGAAACATGGGTATTGTCACCGACTGGACCAAGTTTCGCTAATCCAAAGTCTGATAACTTAGGATGATAACCCTCTCCAAGCAATATATTTGAGCATTTTAAATCGCGATATATGACCGGAGGACTAGCTTTGTCATGCAAATACTCTAAACCTTTTGCCGCGCCAGCTGCTATTTTCATCCTCGTGTTCCAATCAAGCGGCTTCATATCAGCCGTAAGATCTATAATTGTTGGAATGATTAGATGTTTTAATAAAAATTTTATGTGACAAATAGAAGAGTTTACAAGGGACTTAATAACATTTCTTACCATGAATATGATCTTCTAAAGATCCTAAAGGCATGAACTCGTAGACCAAAAGCCGTTGATCACCATCAGCACAATATCCAAGTAGTTTAACTAAGTTAGGATGATGTAGCAGACTTAACATCAAAACTTCAACTAGGAATTCCCTATTTCCTTGTAATCCATCATGATCTAGCTGCTTTATGGCCACAGTCTGTAGTAAAACACAATAATAATTAGTGATAGAAATTTAAAATCAGTACATATTATCGAAGAAACATATGTTTTGATTGAAAACTTGTTAGTTTTGGTTTTATTTGATCGCGGTGATCATTATTGGCCTTATCGGAAATATTTGATGCCGGCTTTATGAATCTTCATATTCTCTTTGTTTCGGTCTGTGTGGTGCCCAGTGTGTGTTTTATTTGATAACTGATTCATGTAAGATTTACATACATAGCACTCGATTCTTATGTATTTACATATCTAAATTTTTACATACATACCACTTTACCTATGCAATAAAAGGTGTATTCCACTTCTTAAATGTCAAAAAGGTGGTGTTTTTGATGAACGATTTAAGTTAATGTTTTAGATATGTAGATGCATAGGAATTGGGCGGTATGTATGTAAATGCCCCTTGGTTTAATTGATCAAGATTATTAAAGTAACTAACGAAAATCATAGCATTATAATTAAGAGACTAAAGTATCAAAATCTGGAATTTAAAAAAAAAATCACCTGGTTGATACTCTCTAAGCGTCCTTTATACACCCGACCAAAACCACCCTCTCCGAGAAGACAATCAGCTCTAAAATTCAGTGTGGCTGAAGCTAATTCACGAAAAGTAAACGTCTGCGCGGCAATATGTTCAGAACCGCTCTTTGGTGAATCATTCTCCTTCTTCACCTGCCGATTATGGTTTTTATCGTTCAAGGAGTGATTTGGTCTTGACTTTTCTGCACACCATGAATGGCAGAAAGAAATTTTCAGAACTTTCACCACAGCGACAAATTACAAAAAAACAAGATAGAGGTCTCAAACGCTCTTTCATCAATGCCATTTTCACAAGCCCGATCGTTTTCAAAGACCAAGCATTAATGGGCCATAAAAAAATCATTAAAAAAGACAAAAATGTAACCATAAAAAAATAAATCAGTAAGAAGATGCTTCTGCAACAACTGTTTTCAGAGAAAAGCAAACTGAAATGCATGACTAACTTGTTCCACAAGAAATGAATTCATAGAGCTGAAAATGAATCGAGTTTGATCAGTATAAGAACACGGAACCAGATTAAAATAAAAAGAAATGAAAGTTATTTTTAATTATTTTTTCAAGCTGATTCTTAGCAAAAGCTTTGGTGTACTCAAATTGCAGATTAGCATCAAAATACCCTATCGACTACAAAATGATTAGATGATTTCACCTCACATCAAACAAAGAAAGAGCCAGCATAAATTTTCATTCTAAATCTTTTGGAGAATTTTCCAGTCCTGCAGTGTATGAAAAGGGCATGGGCCAACAGGATCCAGCAACTTTATTTTCCACTGCACTTCAAAGCACCGTCTCTGGAAATTCTAAGTTTTCCGAGCGAACATATATGAGAAGTGATCGGGAAAAAAAGAATTAAACGACATGGAATCGAACAAAACCCTAGCCAAATCAATCGCCCGGTTAGCAAGGAAAGCACCAACGAGATCAGCTGAGCCACGAAGATCGAAAACACCATAATATAAGTCTCTCCTTTGAGCTCGAAATGAGCATCTTCTGATCCCAAAAGGGAAACTCGGAAAAGGTAATAACAGGAAGATCAAAAGAAAACCTATTCTACTGACTAATGAGTAAGGCAAATACAAGTCGAACAAAAAGGGGAAAAATGAGCAGATTTAGCCATGAAATAGCATGGATTCCGTTTACCTGGATGAGATGGGATCTGATATTTCTTCTTAGATTTCTTGTTTGGCTCTCCTGTGCAGAGAAACCAGCCCATATTCCTCGAAGAAGCTTTCGTCTCCCTCTCCCTATTCCTCCCCTACGACGAACAAGAAAGAGTGACAGTAAATAAAGAGAGGCGAAACTTCGCGAGCAGAAGACCGATAAAAATTTGGGGGATTTACATACATACCACCCCATTATTATGTATTCATATAAACATCCTAAATTTTAATATAACGAAACTACCCTCCTAAACCTATTTTCTCACCAAATTTATCACTCCATTGGGCATCAATCAAAAAGAGAAGCTACATATGTGGGAAGATCTGAGAAGTTAAGTGATCAAATTATTCAGGTCGTCAAAAAAATCATAGTGCACACAAAAAATATGATTGCACGAATTTCGAGGAATCCCAACAGATCTCGCTAAGAAGATACTAAAGGATTACATCGAGATGATCGAAAGAAGGAGGTGTTAAGTGTTGTTTCCTTTAGTCGGAACCATGTGCCTACCGAAAGAAAGTGCAGCAATCTAAAAAAAACATTATGAACCCGACCTAAAAGACAGTCATTTGCAATTTGTTCCCCCAACTGATTCTTAGGATTCTTCACAAAGACAACGAAAAGGCACCCCATTGAATAGTTTTTTAATCATCTGTGATGGCCACTTGTCCAAAGGAGGGCTGCTGATTAGATTTTGATGATACACCCTCTGTCTGATGGATTAAGTTCACTCTGATGAGAAGAGGGTCTTTATTGAGGATTCACTCGAGAAAGCTAACCGAAGAGCTTTCGTTCGACCAAAGATCTTTCAGCCAACCAAAGACTTTTTAGTCAATCGAATGATTGTTAAGATGTTGAGTGTCAATATGTGCAGGCTGTTAGATGCCGATCTTCAAACAATTATGAATATCAAATGGTGCCAACATAAGTTGCAGATATTAAAGGGTCTCAGATATAGTTACGAACATAGAAAGATGTAATTATGTAAAATGTCCTTATTAAAACAAGAACAAATATATAATTTTACTAGATAACCCTTTGAACTATAAATAAGAGTATTTCTTCAAGAAAACATTATTGAATATATTCTCTGAGAACTTGTGTTACTGTGTCTTATGTCTCTCTTTCTTTGGTCCTCTCGCTCTTACAACGCTCTATTCTTTAGGTGTGACACAGACCATTTTTTGATTCAACATACAATTTTCAATTTTCTGTCTCCCAGCAACGACATTCCCTCTTTCAACAACTCATTTACCAAATTTTCAACGACTGAACTTGCTATTGGAATTCTTCTATGCTTGGGTTGAGATAACGAAATTGGAACTAAATCGTTGTCTCCCACAATTCATGCCAAATGGCTCATCGACGGTGAAAACTCTCCATTGAAAGCTTTGCTTTTCCTCCAAAGTTATCGAACGCTTATCGTCGTTGACTCTGGATAAAAAATTCTTCTAGTTTAAGTTGAATCAATGGTGAAGTTGAAAGTGAAAGCGAATAAAGCTGTGAGAGTAGAAGGAAATCAGAATCAGGTAGTGGTATCCTTTTTTCAAGCTGAGAACGTGACACCTGGAAAAAGAATAGAATATTTATACATGCAAGTTTTTTATTTGGAAATGAGAACGACGCCCAATTTTATATATAAAAAAAGAGTCACAATATTAAAACTCATAATTATAACTCACACAAACAAAATAAAACAAACTCAACAACCATAAACAATAAGCTAAAATAATATGAACACATGAAAAACCAACAACAAATACATCAACATCAACATAAATAAGCAATAACAAACTGCCAGTTCAACACAACAACTACATGAACACCTTTAAAATCAGACAAACAAGCGACAAATTTTACAACAACATCTGAATTGCTATTAGAGCTTCTTTTGTTAGGTTTGGCTCATATACTAGAATTTGGAGTCTCTTGAAATTAAAGATGAGTGTCTCTTGGAATCGAAGAGGTGGGTCTCCTGGAATGAAGAGAAGTGTTTCTTGAAATTTAGTGGGTTAGGGGGAGCAAGGGTGTGTTAGTAATTTTATATGTGGGTTTTATCTATATATATGATGTGTAATCCCATGGGTATGAGCTGGACTTCTTTGAAATAGTGAATTCGCCGCTCTGCTCCCAAGAACGTAGGCATTTTTGCTGAACTTTGTTAAATCTATGTGTTCTTCTGGATTTGTGTCGATTCCTTTTTTTCTTCGTCCTAAATTTCTCAATAATTGGTATCAGAGCAAGGTTTTAAGGCGGGGAAGAAAATTTTGGCAGTGCGGTAAGTAAGAAAAACGGTTTTTGGGGTTTTGGCGGAAAAGTTCGGGCGGTTTTCAACAGGCTTCGACGACTTTGGTGAAGGTGTTTTGATTCGCGACAATTCGCAGAAAGGATCACGACCAGAACTCGCGACCGTGTTCCAGTTGAATCACGACATATTTGACAAAGAAGGTTTTGCGAAAAGGAGAAGGTTTTTACGGCTTGGATCGTGACAGAGGAGACTTCACGCTCCCGACAGGATCGCAAGCGAAAGGATTCGAGGCGAGCGGAGGATTGTGGCGGGAGTTCACGACATTTCACGAATTCATGAAAGCAGAAGTGAATTTGGCGAGGAGCAGTTCCCACGATTGAGCAAGCTTCGGGGAGGTGAATCTCGGCAGGAGATGTTCGCGAAGGGCCTCAATGTTTTGCGAGAGAAGTTTGGCTCTTCCAGCGGCAAATTCGAGCAAGATCTGGAGTTTGTTCTTGCAGAGGAGTTCGCAAATCGTTGCTTGCGGGAAGAAGTTCCAGCGGCCAGGGAAGTTTGCGAAGGAGTGGTTTGCAAAAAGTGCAGCAGAAAGTTTTGAGGTTGTTTAGCAGCATTTCAGTTTAACAGAGGAGAGTAGTTCAGTTGTGTTTGGTCAATGGAGTTCGCAAATTTGTCGCAGGAGGATTTGCAACCGGTGGAGTAGCGACAGGTAGAGTTCGGTTGAGGTGTTCTCGCGAAAAAGAAAGGGCTTCGGGCAAGGTGTTCGCAGTAGTTCGGTCGATTTCTTTTTTGCGCGAACAGGAAAAGTGTTTCCTGTGAAAATTTTAATTCATAAATCTCAGCAGAATTGTAGGAAAATTGCTGCAATTGATGAAAAAAATTTCGGGTTCTTTGAATTTATTTGCGGTGTGTTTCGACACAAGGCTGGAAAAGTTTGTTGTAGCTTTAATTTCAAATAATAATGTATGGTGCAAAATTGAGATAGTGAAGTTGGATGGAACTGAAAACTTTGAATTGTGGCAAACAAGGGTGAAAGATTTATTGGCAAAACAAAGAATTTTGAAGGCTTTGCGGGCTACGAAACCTGATAATATGGAAGATGAAGATTGTGAAGAATTATAACTATGAGCGGCATATACCATACATTTATGTCTAGCATATAAGATTATGTATCATGTTATGAATTTGAAATCTTCAGGAGAAGAATGAAAGAAATTTGAATCTTGTTTTATTTTCAAGTCTCTAACGAATAAACTGTATCTGAAGCAAAGACTGTATGGCTGAAGATGCAAGTAGACACTGATCTGACACACCATTTGAATGTATTCAATCAAATAATCACATATCTGGCATGACTTGATGTAAGTATTGAGGATGAAGATCGAGCAATGATTATGTTGTGTTCATTTCCTTCTTTTTATGAACACCTGGTGACTACTCTGCATATGAGAAAGAAACTATCAAAGATGATGAGATTACTGCAGCATTGTTGGCTCACAACCATCGGAAGCAGAATGCAGGGGAAAGCTCTCATGACGAAGGTTTATATGTTAAGGTTAAGCAGGATCGTAGAAGGAAGCTGAAAAAAAGAGTTATGGAATGCAAAATTCCAGGTTCAAGCCTAAAGGCAGAAAAACAATTCATTGTTACAAGTGCAAGGAGGCAGGACATATGAAGAGAGATTGTCCAAAGCTCAAGAAGCAGTTTGATGAGAAACATGATGTATCTTCCAAAGTCCATGAATATGGTACAGAGCGACATAACATATTACAGTGATGGTGATGTACTTTCAGGCACAACAACTCAGTTGAAGGATGCATAAGTTCTTGTTTCAAGATTTTCTTATCACATAACACCTAACATGGAATGGTTTACTTCATGCAATTTATCTGATTCTGGTTCAGTTTATTTGGTTGATGATATATATTATAATATTGATGGTATTGGTAAAGTCAGAATTAAAATGTATGATGACACTGTCAGAATATTATGTGATGTAAGACATATTTCAGATTTGAAGAAGAATTTAATTTCATTGGGCACTTTACATAGAAATGATTTTATTTCTAAGGTAGATGGGGATAGAGAAACCATCAGAATTGCTAAAAGCGCATTGATTGTGATGAAAGGAAATATCACTGTAGGTAATATCTATAAATTGTTGGGGAGTATAGTTGTAGATGGAGTTCACTCTATTGAATCATATGATGAAAATGCAGTTGATATGTTGACCAGGCCAAGTACTATAAATAAGTTCCTGCATTGCTTGAACTTGTTGAATGTTTGCAATTGTTAGATGGTCTGGTTGCCCAACCCACTTTGGTATAAGAAACTTCATGTGTATTTCTCCTAAGGGGCTAGATATTCGCCAATGTGGAGATTTGTTAGATATATGTATTTCTCCTAAGGGGTTGGATATTCACCAAGGTGGAGATTTGTTGGGTATATGTATTTCTTCTAAGGGGTTGGATATTCGCCAAGGTGGATATTTGTTAGGTATGACTCATATACCAGAATTTGGAGTTTCTTGGAATTGAAGAGGAGTGTTTGTTAGAATTGAAGAGAAGTGTCTCTTAGAATTGAAGAGGTGTGTCTCCTGGAATGAACAGAAGTCTCTCTTGGAATTTAGTGGGTTGGGGGGAGCGAGGGCGTGTTAGTAATTTTATCTGTGGATTTTATTTATATATATGATGTGTAACCCTATGGGTACGAACTTGACTCCTCTGAAATAGTGAATTAGTCGCTCTGCTCCCGAGGACGTAGGCATTTTTGCCGAACATCTTTAAATCTCTGTGTGTTCTTCTGAATTTGTCTTGATTCCTGTTTTTCTTCGCCCTAAATTTCTCAACATCTTTAAGGCTGCAAAAAGATAAAACACAGAGAACCACAATATCCAGGTTAACAAAATAAAAAGAAATGAATGAAAACAAAAAGATAAGATTCAAAATTTAAGAATAAGAGTGAACAAATAATTGAGATCATAGTTTACTTGAAAAGAAAATTAAATTCCTTCCAAAATTAAGAATGTATAAAGTATATTCATCTGGTTAAATTTTAATTAAGGTTGAAATAAAACATACCTCAAACCATTCTCAGATAAAAGATAGGACCAAGGAAATAAAGAACTTATTAAAAATAAAAATCAATTCACAACCAAAAGAATGAAATCGAAAGAGTTAAGAACATAAAAGAGATGTGAACAACAAACAAAGCTAAAGACCAAAAATTAACAACAACCAAATCCGATAACAACCAGCTGTCATCATCATAAAATGAAAAAACAATATCACATCAAGTGCAACAAAAGTATAAAATAACCATATCAAGTTCCATTAAACATAACAAAAAACCAAATAAAAGGAAATAGAATTTGAATCTCTACAAGGCAACCCACAAAGAAGTTGTTACCGGACAAAAGAAAGAAAGGAACAGACAAATAAAATAAAGAAAACGAAAAGAAATAAAAAATTTAAAGCTGTGCTCATAATTTACGCGAATATAAAATTAAAATTCATTTCAAGAAAGAATATACAAAAAAAAATTCAAATCTATTTGAATTTTAATTATGGTTGGAATAAATCATACCTCAAACCCAACACAGACAATAGCTAAGAATAAGAAAATAGGGTTCCTATCAATAAGAAAAAAAAACAGAAAAATCAAAAGAGCAAAGCACTCAAAAGTGAACATAGAATTCAAAAGCCAATTAATCAAACCTAAATCCTTAAAAATTAGTAATACAATCAAGTATTCTACTGTTGAATTTCCATTTTCCACTCTTATAGCAAATCAACCAATGAATATTCCGAATATTTAAATCCCAAGAAGAAACTTTATCGCTAAATATTCCAGAATTTCTTTCCTTCCAAATGCAATAGACAGTCATCTGCAAAGCTAATATATCAATTCTTTCTTGAATCTTACATTTTCAGAATGATAAACAACTTAATAGAAGTTAGAAGGGGAGACAAAGTGATTTTCATAATGAATACAATTTTTAGTAAGATAATGAGAAAACTAACATTTGACGAAGAGATGATCATGCTTTTCTCTATCGATTAAGCAAAGAACACGAACATTGTTGATGTTCATCCCTCTAATAGTCAGAATATCACAAATTTTTAAATACTTACGAACAATCTTCAAGCACTAAAAGCATATTTAATAGCATTGTCTTACACCAATCCACTCTAGAAAAAGAATCATATAAGTAATAATAAACAAATTTACTAAGATAAACATTCACATTATTCCAAAGACAAGCATAGCCATCCAAAATAGACATATTATCAATTTCATTACTTGAAGCTTCAGGAGCATTTATAAAATGTTCCATATTCCAACAATCATTCCTAAAAAAACATCACAAATTTTCCACATTATAGTATATATACATGTAAGTTACTTCATACCCTCCTCTGCATATGTTGCAAGACACAGAAAAGATCAATTTGCGTTCACATGTTAAAGGGGAGGGGAGAACTGGAGAAGGAGCGATTATTGCGTGCGCTCTCCGCACGTGTTATATATGATAAAATCATCACGTATTTGGTCTAGGAGTTCAGCATCTCGATTTTATTTTGATATTATATATAACGTTAAAAGTTATATATTATTTTCACTTTTATATTTGAATTTATTATTAATAGTTTGAACTCTGTCCCCTTCTTCTTACAATGACGCACCGCCGCAACACTACACCACGACACGTTGTCTCACCGTGACGCCCCGCCATGACGCTTTGTCGCAACGCTTTGCTGCGATGCACCGCTGCAGCGTGCCGCCGCGCACACTGCAGCAACGCATCGCATTGGCACGACGCACCGCCGCAACGCGTCGCTGTGGCACCTCACTGCAATGTGTCTCCGTAACACACTGCCGCAGCGCATCATCGCGACGCTTCGCCGCAACACGTCGCTGCGACTCTACGTCTCTCTCATTTAGGCCCATTAAAGACTACATTAATTAAAAGCAATTAAAATTAAAAAAAACAGTTTTTCATTAAAAAAAACAGCTATTCATTTAAAAAAAATATAAATAACAGCAGTTTCTATCATAAAATACACACACACAGAGAGAGAGAGAGAGAGATAATAACTGCTTCATTTAATCAATTATCGGTTTTTCCTTTAATTTTCGGTTTTCTGGCCCAGCAGATTCGAAATTCAGCCCAAAAAAAAAATTTTTTTTTGACAGGTAGAGTAATGAATTATCGTCTTAGCATTGCACGATGATTCAATACACACTCGGATGAAAGAAAAATAACCAGTGATGACACCAGAAGTTTTTACTTGGAAAACTCGTAAAGGGAAAAAACCACGGCGTCTGACCCAGTTATATAAATCCACTATAGACTGATAATTACAAAGTCTCCTTGTCCCACAGACGGAAACGTGTAACTAAATTTTCATATTATAACGTCGTTTGACGGTATTCGGTTAGTGGTGGTCGACGACAGTCGATGACGGTGGGCGAGAGTCGGCAGGGGTCGGCGGAGGTCAGTGGTGATCGACGGTGGTCGATAGCAGCCGGTGGAAGTCGACGGAGGTCGGCGGTTGTCACTGACTATTGGTGGTGGTCAATGACGATCGACGATGAAAGATGATGTTGGACTTGAGCTCGATAAATGAAAAAGCTCTAAATTTGGATATTTTCGGACGATGAAATTGGACTCGCCTAAAAATGGGAGGGCAACTGATACACCAACAACAAATTTTCATCATCTGACACGAATCTCAAGGCAATATTTTGAGCAAAAAATATTCAAATCTTGATAAAAAGTCATCTAGAGCTTCAATTTCAATCAACTTATAGTCAAACTGATCGGCTCGATGAGAATGACCCAATGATATAAAAGTTAGTCCAATCCAAATTAGATCAAGCCCAGATCAAATTATTAAACCACACTTGAAGGATTTTCGAAGGCATTTGAAAGGTCAAACAGATGTCGAATCTAGCGAGTTCGTAATCGAATCGAGCGTCTTGACAAGACAAATCTAACGAGCCCAAGATTGCACAATTCCGACATCGTTAAGACACTCAAATTTCCATCAAACATTATCTGATCGATAGAAGCTCTCCGAACCGTTCGATCAAAATTGTTCATATTCTTGCATTAATTGTACTCAAAACACTATAAGAAAAAGCCTCACCCCTCACATGAGAGGGAGGCTTGAGAGAGAACTTGAGATATTGAGAAGGAGCTCAAGTCCAACATCATCTCTGTAATCGTAGATCGTCGTCGACCACCACCTACCGTCAGTGACCACCGCTGACCTCTGTCGACCACCAATGACTAGACTCCGTCAATCGACGTTATAACTTAAAAAGCTAGTAACCATATTCCGTCTATGAGAAAAACAGTCTCTGTAATCATCAATCAATAGTGGATTTTCGTAATTGGGCCAGACCCCGTGGTTTTTTCCCATTCTGGGTTTTCCACGTAAAAGTTTCTAGAGTCATCACTGTTTGTTTATCTTTCATCTATGTGTGTGTTTAATTCTCGTACAACATTAAAACGAAATCCGCTACTCTACCGCCGTAAATTTTCCAGCACGCAACAATTACATATGTAATATTTGCTCTGTATTTTGGGCAGTAATTTTGTTATATTAAAATTTAAGGTTTTAAATATGATAATACATAACTATTGGGTGGTATGTGTGCCAATCCCCCTTATAAATTTCCCAAAAAAAAAAAAAAAATCTAAAAAAGGGTTACTAATAGAAGAGAATAGGAGCTTTAATATTCATCAACATATCAGGAAATAATTCGGTATGTCAGACCATTAAATATAAAATATTTGGAGATATGAAAATTATCAACACAGCTTATATCCATTTTCTGTGAGATTAATTAATATTTGATCAATTTTTTTTATTAAAAAGTATTTAAAATCCTTGTGAAAACAAAATATTAAAATTTATTTCTTTCCCTAAAAATATAAAAAAAATTAAATGAAATTTTTGCCCAATACATTTTAATTATAGCGTACAATTATACATAATTAATGTTATACACCATTGTTGACCCAGATTTGAGTTATAATCACGCACATAAAAAAAGAGAGAAAAAAGGGTCCCCTAATCTCACTAGTTGACGAGATTCCTTAATGGAGGAAAAGAATGAGAGAGTCTTCCCTTTTCGCTATACAACACTTCCTATTTATAGGACTTGACTGCGCCTCACGAGACACATCATATTATTTAAAAAAAGATCCCACGACCAGATCTCAGATGGGTCCATATACGCTTTCAACTAAACACTCACTTATAACGACAATACTTGAGAAATAATGTCTTCGTGCAGCGTTGGGCCCCCTTCTTCCTTCGTCTCCGATGTTATTTTGGATTCTTGAGTTATCTGCCCCCAACTTTGAGCTGTCTGGTCACAAGCCTTGTTTTTGATCGTGTGGTATTGGGCATCAACCCTGTGGTTGGCCGCTTATTGTGATTTGTCGAATGGTCTGATAAATGCGGCCTACGTCAATCATCCTTATTTTGATCATAATTGCTCATTTCTGGTAGTTCGCTCGGCCTTAGATCAGTCACTCCTAGGTCCCAGTGGCCTAACATACTTCCTTGGCTTATTAACGTCTTGCTATCATCTTTTGGTGTTTACTTCTAGCGACTCTTGGGCCTCCTGATCTCATTGTCTTTGATTTCATAATTATCTGAGAGCTTACTTTTTCTCATGTACAATTATAAATTAGAAACTCAAAAAATTGTTAAGATATCCCTCTTCTTTGAATACAAACATTAGGCTATTTTATTATATCCTAAATTTCACGTGTCACATATAGTCCTGTCATACAACTAAATTTTGAAATGTTATAACTAAACTATTAGACACTTATATGTACAACCATAACAAAAAAATTATGAATCATCAATAGTTTAGTTGTTTTATTTAAATGGTTAGTTATATTTGCCTTTCAAATCGGTTCTATTTTTAACGATTTAGGGTCTCTTTAGGGCAGTTGCAGCTTATCTAGCTTCTACTGATAAGTAGCTTATCCTGATAATCTGCTGATAATCAGCTGATCCAGAGAAGCTGCGTGGTTGTTTAGTTAGTGCGTCTGAGAAATAGCTATGTTAAAATCAATGACACATGTAATAAAAGTAGTCCCATTTAGGTACAATATATATCAGGAAATTTATATAGTTCTAACTTCTAAGAAGCTATGAATGAATTCACAGGCAATTACATACATGCCACCCAAAATTCGCTATTTAGAAATTAACCACTCTCTTTCAGTCATTTTTTTTTTAAAATTCTCACTCAAATATCAAAATACATGGTAAAATCCCAATCCTTGCTTCACATTTTTATAAAATTCTCAATAATTTGATCGTGACATGCGTAACTACATCTGTTCGGTTGTTCAAAAAAATTAATCTTTCCGACAGTCTATATGTAATTATCCCTTGTTTAAATGTAATGAATTTGAGCCATATATTTTATCATTTATCACTTATCATTTTAAAATCCTTTTTGAATCCATTATTTAAACATAAACTTTTGTCTTACATAACAACTTTAAAAAAATTAATTTTTGATATACATCTCTCTCTCTCTCTAAGGCTGTCAAAACGGCACGTTGTTCTCGAACAACTCGTGTTCGGCTCGTTTGCTAAGCTGACGAGCCGAACACAAACTTATTTGATCGTGTTCGGCTCTTTTGTGTTTGGCTCGAAATACTACTATCAATTATATGTGTGTGTGTGTGTATATATATTAATTTAATTGACTACAAGGCTACAAAGATTTATAATCAATTAAAAATATTAATTAAGAAAATAGAATAAAAATTATTAAATTAGATTCAAATGATACTTTAAATCTTGCTCCAATCTTTAACATCTTATGGCTATGTGATTAGGGTTGTCAAAACGACTCTTTGTTCATAAACGACTCGCGTTTGGCTCGCTAAGCAAACAACCCGAACATGAACACATTTTTTGAGCTCGAAATATAAACAAACAGAACACGAGCTTAGTCTGGGCTCACTCGTGTTCGGCTCATTTACACCCCTATATATATATACCGATAATATGATTGTTTGAAAGGGAAATTTAACTTTATATTCCTTATAATGCACATAATTGATCAAATACATTAATTTTTTAATTGTCTTTTTTTGTGATATCCTTTTTACTCTAAATTTAAAGAGTTTTTTTTATCAATTTAACATTTTTATAAATTCTAGAATTCATTTTTACTCATTTTTAAATTTATATTTAATATTTTTATAGTAATAAATGCCACCATTAAGTGTTCCACTCATTTGGGGAACCATGTCATCATTGAATAGAGCACTGACTAAAATCAATTAATATCTCGATTAACATGATTGCTTTTGGTAATATGCCAACGAAGAAGAGCGCATTTAGTAATTTGCCCATTTCGATGGAGGTTAGCGACCCAATTCAAAATCATAACGGTCGATTTTATTTACTTTTTTGGTCTTGTCATAAATGAATGGTGGAATGCAACACGGAATCCATCCACGCACGACACCAATGACATCAAATGATATCAGCCGTCTGATTAGTTTAGTTGATCGGTGGTTGTACCAGATCTCCGCAGTAACGTCAACGCGTTTCTTCCTTTTACTCATGCAAATATATCTCACGTGTTCGGTTTGTTTGAAATTATTTGTGTTTGAAATTGGCTCGTATTCGAAATCGGCTCGTGAACAGTATGTTCTTGTTCGACTGAAAATTATCTTGTTAAAATTAAATTTAAAAAATATATATAGAGTACTGGATTTGAACATGTACCAAATGAATGCAAAAGAAGACCCATAACCACATTGCCGCACGAGCAATTACATTTTAAACTTAGATATAAATATATATAATATATTATTATATAAATAATTATATATATTTTATTTCGAGCTAAAACAAGTCGAACACGAGTGAACAAAAAGCTATTCGTGTTCGGCTCGTTTATAATTTGAGCTTTAAAAACTTGTTTGTGTTCGGCTCGTTTACTTAACGAACGAGCCGAACACGAACTGTTCGCGAACAACGAGCTTTTTTGACAGCTATACATGCAAAATAAGTAAATTAATTACATTACAATTAAAAATTTGCAAGGCGGTAATATAAGAACATGAAATCAATTAGTAGTATTCAATTAAATTATATTAAATTAAACAACAATTCTCACGTTTCTTAACCGACCACCACTGGGAGTAGTGACCATTTTGTCTTTACATGTTTCTTAGTGTTCAAAGATCCTTTAAATCTTTTCTCACTAAAATTGAGGAAGGTATATCTGTAATTACAATATATTTACATATCCACCACCTAAATTTTTTTGTTTACATTCATACCACCTAATTCTCTTATAAAACCAAAATTAAAAAAAAAACAATTATTTTAAGTTTTGAAACATAGAATACTTATAGTTTAGGCTTTAGGTGTTAGATAGGCAAATTCATAAGAATTGGATGGTATGTATAGTAATATGTATGCATGAAATTTTTTGTTCAAGTTTGTATACATGTTTTTCAACAAAAGCACATGGATTATGAAATGAGACTTTTGAGATGATGTGTTATTGGATCAATGAAATGATTTCCATTATTTTGTAAATTTGGAGATTATTTTGACACTTCTATAAACTTCGGGACTAATGGTCTGTTTGGGCAGCTTATAAGTGCTGAAAACGCCGCCGCACATTTTGGTTCGTGTGTTTCGCTAGCTTATCTGAAAGTACGTTTGAGTTTTTACACGGGTCGACCCCCGCGCGGGCCACGTTTCAGGATAAACAGCTTATCCTGAAACGCACAAACTGCTCCAAATGGACCCTAAGACTAAGGCTGTCAAAAAAACTCGTTGTTCTCGAACAGTTCGTGTTCGATTCGTTCGATAAATAAACGAGACGAACATGAACAATTTTTTTCGTTCGGTTAGTTAAATGAATCAAACACGAACAGTGATGCGTTCGTTCGTGTTCGGTTCGTTTACACCCCTACCTAAGACGACCCTTGTATATAGTGAATATTCGAGGATTGTTTTGACATTTTATTCTTTTTCAGTGAAACATCAATATATCTTCTAATTGACGCACGGCTTATTTTATATAAAATAGATTCAAACATATGAGATGCTGTAGGATTTGTGGTTGCTTTTAAGGGAACACGCCTGAAAGTCAATTGTGAATGCCTCTTCAATTTTCCAACCTGCATGCATTAAATTTGTTTTATACATGTAAAGCAAACATCTATAAAGCACCCACTCAACCTGCATATTGACAATATCAACGCAAAAAAATTTCAGAAGGTTTATTTGAGAACACTTTTATTTTAAAAAATATATTCTTCTAGTATTTTTTTTTTTTTGCATTTTTAATTTTATAAAAATTTCAGAAGGTTTATTCTATAAATAAATCATGAAATAAATCCCTATAGAAATCTTATAAATTATAAGAATTTGAAATATTGTTCCGTCATGAATCATAGTCAAGCCAATGAAGTATAACATAATTGGAGTCCATCACACAA
>NEWO01000042.1:1096791-1117595 GCA_003013225.1 Phalaenopsis aphrodite | reverse complement strand
ACTAATCCACCAAAGGATATATTGCCTAAGATAAGTGTTTGTGAGGAAGAAGAGTCTTATATCAAAAATAAAAATAATTAAGAAAAAGTTGAAGTTCTATTTCAAATTAAACTTTTATATTAAGCATATAATCAGTTGTGAAAATCGGACCAGACATCAAAGTAGAAGAAAGACAGGTTTAATGTTCATTGGTTCGATCGGGGTTGAATCGGGAGTTGAATCGAATAATGTAATAAATTAAAATTTTATTTAAACTTGACATAAATGATATATTTTTAAAAAATAATTATTAAAATATAAACTAAACACATCAATATTTAAATAAAAAACATCACAATAATTTTGAAAATTTATTTGAAATTTTACTAATTAATTTTCAAAAAAGTTAAATATGAAATATGAGAGTTGCATACTAACATTTTAATATATATATATATATATATATATATATATATATATATATATATATATATATATATATATATATATATATATATATATATAATATTGTGGGAATCTAAAAGAAGTAAAATCTCTAAGATATTCTGGTGGCTCTTCCGCCCTGAACCTACTCATGGCATTGAGGAGATTTTTGCCCACTACAATCGATTTCTCTCACAAAACTTCATTTAAATATATATTTACTTGGCTTGACTACATTTCCAAATGCCTTTCCTCTCCATTAGAAACTCCCATATCTATTGGAACTACTGATACAGAGCCTTTCCTCTCCATTGGAAGCTTCCCTCTGCAGAACACTCCTACAATTTCAATGCCGAATAAATAGTAAGCATAGAAACGGTTCGCCAATCCAACAGTTGAACCGGCGGTTCAACCGGTTCCACCAGCTCACACCCAAAAAACCAATTTTTTGCTTGGTCCAGACCAAACTGGCCACCGGTTCACAGTCGAACCGGCCGGTCCTGTCCAGTTTTCTAAACCTTGATGCATAATCAATTAACTTTTTAGTTATCATAGCTTTGAGCATGTGCTTCAAAATCTAAAGTAACCTCCACTGAAGCCACCACTATCTATTTGGCTTTTCTAGTGCTCAATCTGCCCGTTTCTTAATAATTCAGTAAAGTCATGCATTATTAAACTAACAATTCCCACGTTTCTTAATTAGCCACCACTCCAAGTGACAAGCTTCTCTTTTTCTTTCTTTAAAGCTTAGAAAGATTCATCAAAATAATATAACTATAAATATAACCCCCTTCAATTCCTTTCTCAACCAACAACCCCCTCTCACCATACTCTATCTCCCCACATCTCAATTTTCTCACCCTCTCAAAACTTTCAACTTTAAACTCTTGCTTCTTTCCTATGGAGTACCAAAACCAGTACTCTTTAAAGAAAGGAAACCCTTTGCCAAGGAGAGGCCAAGTGAAAATCAAGATTTTTGCGAGTTTAGTTCGAACGATAAGCTCTAATTCTTTGAAGAACGGAAGAAGAGGAAGGGGAGAAGAAGGTGCTGAGTCGATGATGATGTCGATACCATCAAGCAACGATTATGTCTGTTCAGAAGATAGATATGAAGCTTGACTAATTCTCTCTAGCTACAAGTTCTTCTCTTGTTTATTGGACTTAATAAATGGAGAGTTTTTTTTTTTTTTTTAATGCAGAGTTTTTGTTATAGCATAGTTTGTGTATATATATTCTTCTCTTATTAATCTTTGGAGTAAAAGTATAATCTGAGAATGAGCACCTTAGCTGAAAATTATATATATATATATATATATATATATATATATATATATATATATATATATATATATATATATATATATATATATATATATATATATNATATATATATATATATATATATATATATATATATATATATATATATATATATATATATATATATATATATATATATATATATATATATATCAGTTTGTGTTCGTGCGAGCCGTGTTCCCCTACTCTTTGGTTGTCATCTGCTTATGTTGATATTTATGGTCGAGATATTGCTGATAATATTATTTTGGCTAATGAATTAGCTTAAGATTTTAATTTTTGCAATAATATTAAGAAATTTTGTGCTAAAATTGATATTTATAAAGCTTTTGACAAAGTTAATAAAGATGTATTATATAAAAAAATTGCAAAGGGTTGGTGTGTCTAGTAAATTAATTAATTAGATTGTTGCTTGTACTTCAAATATTTATTTTATTATAATTATTATTAGTGATCTAAAAGATAATTTTTCTTCTTCTTTAGGATTAAGACAAGGTTTTCATCTTTCCCCTTATCATTTTATTATCATTATGGATTGTCTTTCTAATATGTTTGATAATCAGTTGGCTAGAAATATTTATGTTGATCTTATAAATCAATTGATTTATGTTGATTCTATAAATCATTTGATTTATACTGATGATATCTTTATTTTTAGTAAGGTTTATTCTAATCATAATAGTTTTATTTCCAATACTCTCGCTAATTTTTTAAAAGTTTCTAATCTTCATATTAATTTTTCTAAAATCATCATTGCTTTTTCTAAGGGACATGATAATAATCTTCAAGACTTAACCTATAATTTATGTGGCTTTTCTATCAAATTTTTAAGCTTATTGATAAAATTTATTCTTGGCTTACTGGTTTAGAGGGAAAATTATTATTTGCTATTAGTAGATTTCAACTTATTAAATTAACTATTTGGAGTTATTTATATTATTGATTTTATTCTACCTTATTACATAAATGTTTGAGAAAGAAGATTTCTTCTTCGATCTCTAATTGTTTTCTTAATATTGATGATACCAGAAGCTTTATACAATTTCTTTTAATAAAACTACTCTGTCAGAGTAGGTTGGTGGTTTAGGCCTTCCTTCTCTTGATTCTATAAATAGAATGTGCAAAATCAAAATGAATTATAAATGTTATAACTCTCAATCTTATGTGAGATATTAGATTGTTTCATATGATTTGCGATCAAGATTATCTTGCGTGTATGCATTTGTGCCTAAATATCTCTCATTGATTTTCCAATGATCATGAATTTCATAATCCTCTAGATTGATTTAAAGGGGTTTTTTTTTTGAAGATTTTTGCACAAACTCTGTGACATCGTGAATTTGTAGATCGGGAGATTGAGGATATTGGGCTCTTGATGTGGTGGACTTTGGGCTTCTATATAAATATTGTTGTAAATTTATAAATTTTCGTGGGGTCACATTAGCTTGACCCCACCCCTTCCCGGGTGTCATTCTAATACGTTAGTGAGGGCTGATCTACCTCTTTTTGGTTCTTTCCATGCGAAAATTCACGAGTGAGAAAGTCGGGTAAATAATTAGAATTTCCTGGAATATAATCAATATTAAATTCAAAGCAAGATATTATGCTTGTCAATTGACAAAGATTTGTTTAGGAATAGGATTTTTGACATTTTTTTGCAATATATACTTAATTGAAATGCAATTAATTCGTAATTTTTTTTTGTTTTAATAAATAATCTTGAAAGTTTGTAATACATTTAACGATTGAAGACATTTCTTTCTTAATGGTTAAATATTTTTATTGAGTGGTATTCCACTTTCGAGATGTAAAACAAGCTCACTACCCAGTATTGAAAGTCTTTTGCTTTAGGATTCCACCATAGCCAATATTAAAGACATCAGTCTCCACTATTTTAGGAAGAGATGTATCTGCAATATAAAAAACAAAGTAATATTTTTAACTTTTGCTTAATTAATCAGACAGCTTCAGTATGATTTTTTTGTTTAAGAATTATGTTGTTTCTTCAAGTGATTATAAATAATGACGACATCTAAAACAAGATGTTTAAAATAATCTGTCACATAATTGAGTGAACTTATACATCTCTGTCATAGACGGAGATCAGTAATTTCATCTGAAAATTAAAATAATTGTATTTTGGACAATATTATGTCCCAATAACCGTATTTTAGTTAGAAATAATTTGATTTTAGGCACAGAAATTACCTTTCCATTTTTTTTTACAAGTCATTAGAATGTTTGTAAATGATTAAAATGTTACTCTATTGATTTAGAGAAAACAAGAACAACATCAATGCAAAATAATATATAATCATAATATGGGATAATTCATTCATTATTTTTTGAAATTCTAAAGGACCATTTTTTAATCTAAACTGCATAATGTTCCATTCATAATGACCAAACGTAACAGTGAAGACAATTTTATATCTAGCAGACTCAATGATTTGAATCTGTCAATATCCATATTTTAAATCAAAATTTGAAAATATTATAGTTTTACTTGAGGAATTAAGTAAATCTCTTGTATTCGGTATAAGATATCAAATCAATTTTAAAACTTCATATAAAGATTTATAATTAATTACTAATCTTGGTTTATTCCATTCTTTTGTTGCAGTATTCATTATGTAACATGCAGTACAGCTCCAAGGTGAGCTGAATTTTCTAATTAATTTTTTATTAAAAAGTTCATTAATATATTCTTTACAAATTTTAAAAAACTTCTGATTCATTTGATACGGTCGTGTCTTAGTTTTAATATTGTTTTCATCAAAATTATCAATATACGGTAAAGAAATATAATGATTTTTTTTATTCCAAAAAAAAGTTGGATTTTTACCGCAAATTTCATTTAACATTTTTAATGTACATTAGATTTTTTTTTTTATAAAAGTACCTTTTAATTTTTCTTATATAGTTAACAACGTGATTTCTTCTTGTAGAAAATTAATTTGATTTTTAAATTTAAATTTATTTATTTCATTCAAAATAATTTATGTATGATTAGTAATAAATTCAAAAGTAATTGTTTTGCCAAGCTTATTAGAATAAATGCTAGTATTATTAATTTTATTAATTGACATAATTTTGTAGAGGAACGAAGTTACTAAAATAATATGTTGTGTTAAATTTTTAACTAGTAAAAAAGGAGTATTAATGCAAATATCATTTTTGCAAATATTACCAAATGAAATTTTATATTTTATTTCCATTTTATTTCCGAAAGCAAAAGTTAACTGTTGCATGGTTTTGTCAAAATTTTTAGAAGGTATTATTTCTTATTGAATACAATTCACATTTGTTTCGTTATCAATAAGAACAGTAAGATTAGACAAATTTTATTCTCAATTTAATGTAATGATTATAAACAATTTATGCATTATTATCTTCTATAAAAAATTTTAAAAAAATTGTTCTTGATCATTTTTTTCATTTGGTATTTCAATAGGTTTGGTATTGTATAATTCTAGTTTTAATAATCAGTATTTATTTTTTCTTGATTCTTTCAAAAAATATTTGTTTCAGATTTTACAATATTAACTTTAGTTTTTAAATCATTTATCGTAGTAGGTCTATTTTTGATATTTAAAATTAAAGCTTTATTTAAAGCTTCTTTCATTTAATATCCTGAAAAAGGGATAATATTAGAAGATGATGATTCTCCTTTAAACTTGATAATTATTTTTAACTTTTTTTACGAGTCCTTTCATCTTCAAATTGTGATGCAATTTTAAGTATTTCTTCTTTTATTGAAGAATATAAAGTAAATAAGTCTTTCATTTTAATTATAGATTTGTAATAATTTTCATTGATACAATTGCACTTAAATTTTGATATGCATTTATTTTCATCTGAATAGTCAGACGTCTCTGAATTGTAAGGGATGATTTTAAAATAATTTTAAAAATAGATTGTTTAATATTTTCATCAATATTGAGCTCATTTATTTTCTTTTTAACTATGCATTTATTTGCATAATGATTAGTTTTGCCACATTTGTTGCATTTGATTTCTCTATCTTTTTTTTTTTCTTATTAGAAATTTTCGACCACTTCTCTGAATAATATTTTTCAGATTTTTCCTTATCATATTTCTTCTTTTCTTTTTAAAACAATTTTCTTTTCTTTCGAAAATTTATGAATATCATAAGCAAATTGTTCACGGAAAGCGTCTAATTGTTTTCATTTTGTCAACTTTTCTTTTTAATCTAATATTTCAGTTTGACATAAGTACATAGGCTAAGTTTTTCTGTATACATGTATTTATTAGTTGTACATATGTAAGATTTTCATATGGAATATATTTAATAGTAGTATCTTGTAATTATCTTTTTACGTTATCGACGAAAAGATTAGGTAAACCTTCAATAAACTTTTATTTCCAGTGTGTGTTGTTCATTTCAGCGAGAGACATCACTCTAATTATAAAGACATCTTTGTGTTAAAGTTGGATATCTTAATTTTTTATAAAAGAGAACGAATTTGCTCTCCATTATCGAATACTATGTCGATTAAATGTTGTAAAACAAAGATAATTAATTTATAAACAACATTTGTATTTTCTTGATTAGGATTTCTTGTTATTGTATGACTTAAAAATTATTCTATTTGTTCTTGAGTTAAATAATTATCCCACCAGCCTTTGAGAAGACCGGTAAACCCACACGTTAACTGAGTTACGATTTGATTGGTTTGATTATTATGACTCTGGGCTGCAGAGACATAAATCATCATTTGTTGTAAGATGATTTGTATTTGGCGTTCAGTCATACCACCAATATCTCATTCATATATATTTGATGGATTATAATTACTTTAATATTTTTTATTATCTACTTCATATAGAACGTCTACCGGGGTAGGTCGGGGATAACAGTATCAACATGTCTGTCTAGTTTGATATGAAGATGAAGCTTTATTGTCTTTTAATTTATGTATTTCAAATAATTCTAAGTCTGATTTATTAACTTGGAATTGTTCTTCAATGCATTCAATTTTAATCTTATCATTATCACAATTTTATGATTATTGGGTTAATTGATCATTTTTATTTAAGGTTGTAATTTTAGTATATTTTATGTTTTTAATTAATTCTTCAAAATCCCGAGTCGACGATCCTAAGCGAAAATTAGGATAGAGATGTAGTTGTATAGCAAGAGCTGAAGAAATAATTGTTGAACTCACTTTCTTTTCATTTTGAGTTTTTAAAGAGAAAATAAGTTGATGAATATTATTTTCTAGTTTCATTATGTGATTTGAAATTAAAGATAATAATATTTGTAAAATTTAATTATTTAATTGTACGAATAAAATCTTTGGTGGCATTAATTTATAGAGTTTTTTCAAAAGCAATTAATTTAAATTTTGGGTTTTTATTGTCTAGATCTAGTATTGTGGGAACAGTTGGAGGATAAATAAATTACACTATCTCTCCAGAATTTAATTTCCATTTTTTGGTTAACATGTTTAATTCATGTTCTGATTTTTTTGGTTATTTGATTACTAAACCATGTTAAAATGAAAGAAATTATTTTCCTTAATGAAGTCTATTTTCATCTTCTTCAAAATAAATTTCAAAAAATTTTCTTTTATCATCTTCCGTAGTATAACTACGATATCAATTTCTGAATGATTCCTATTTAGGTTGTAGATAATCATTAATTAAAGTTTGTTTGATTTGTTTTTTAGTAAATTCTTTTAAGTCAATTATTATTAAAATTAAAACTAGCTTCTGGTTGTAGAGAAATTATTTTTATCCTAATTGGGTGTAATAGATTGTTACTTGATAGATTTATTCTATTTATTTGTTGATTTACCAATAAATTTTCATCTGAAACATTTTGAGATAATTTTGAAGAGGAATAATGTATCATTGGAAGAGTAATGGATATTCTCGGTTAAAATCTTATCACAACATCACCATTAGTATTATGGCTAACTTGTTCAACATCCTGAATTATTAGATTATGAGAATTAATAGTAGTTTGCAATTGCTACGACTCAGGGAAGCTTACTTCATCCCATTTTATAGTTTTATTGTAGTTACATTTGAAGCTAACAAATTTGTTTCTACGATTGTAGATCTATCTGTTGGTTTCATGTTATTTTTAATATTTGGATATAAAATGTTCATTACCATAAAATGAATTCTATTAATTATAGCGATTATTTTAAATCCAGGCAAAAATTCATACACATGTAATTTTATCTGTATTTTAATTGCTTCGAAGATATTTATGTCTTAAGTGACAGACTTAGATTTGAGAAAGTGTTAAAGAAAACAGACTCATGACACAGACTAGTTTCCATAACTACCATTAACGATTATGCCCAATTCAAACATCTTGCATCTCTTAAGCAACCTAAAATTAAAATGTTTAATCCTTGTAATGTTAGAGGTTTAAATGCTACTTGAATTAAGTCTATGTGAATATATTTATAAATTTCTAAGTAATTATTTAATTTTTCTTGATTTAATAAGGAAATTGTTTTCTCTTGTTCGTCTGTTGTTAACGATTGTTCAACAGATTTAATTGATGATTTACCTTTAAAATTAAATGCTCCAATTTTATAGTTATAGTTTTTTTC
The DNA here is from genome assembly GCA_003013225.1 of Phalaenopsis aphrodite. Lineage (NCBI taxonomy): Eukaryota > Viridiplantae > Streptophyta > Magnoliopsida > Asparagales > Orchidaceae > Phalaenopsis > Phalaenopsis aphrodite. The sequence continues at coordinate 1,109,259 of NEWO01000042.1, read as the reverse complement.
ACTTTAAGAATATTTCAGTTATTTAAATCTTCTTAGTTTAGAGGATATTCCTATAATTCTGAAATTTTAATATTATTATTTCTTGATTGAGATCTTTGTAAGTTTCGAGATATTATGGTACCATTGTATCGTGAAGAGGCCCTCATTAAAGGCAACTGATAAAATATCTAGAACTATTTTTTGTTAAATAAGTTTAATAGGGTAATCCAACAACAGCTAGATGAAAATACTATTGCTCCACTAAGTATTTAATCTAAACGAGTCAAATCAACAAGAACTATGTAACAAAGCGTCCATCCCAGACATAAAAATGCCCACATGCGACGATGGCTACTAGATTAAGGACCAGAATGTCAAACTCAATATAATACGGTATGTCAATCATGAATATTAAGTTACAGAGCAACACCCGACTTTACTAAGCAGGATATACCTATATCCCGACAAAGTTGAGTTACCATATTAAAATTATCTACAGAAAAAAAAAACTTAGAAAAGATTTAGCCACTCATGGCTCCAATACCAATTTATAACCAAAATATAAATAAAATTGAAATATATTGAGAACAGGAAAAACTTAACATTAGATGTGATGACTTTATTAAGTAGGAATATATATATATATATATATATATATATATATATATATATATATATATATATATATATATATATATATATTGAATCGATCCAAAATGCAAGCCGATTATCATTTCTGTTTCAGCGTGCTCCAAGTCACAAAAATTGATTTCAATGAGATCTGATCAAATTTGGCATACCAAATTGACCACCGATGTATTAAATTCACCTCCCATGCAGAACATCTTGATCGTTCAAATAAACCGAATGAGCTCGATTCCATCAAAAACAGTCAATTTGAAAAACAAAGCAGTCTTTAAATGAAAAAAAAGCCAAAAATTAAGCAAGATTTACGGACATGCCACTCAATTCTCATGTATTTACAAATCTAACACCTAAACTTCAATTTTTACAAATATGCCACCTTACATATGAATGACAATATGCATTTCACTTTTTAATAATTAACATAGTGGTCTTTTTTATGTCATATGAACTATTTAGATGGTATAAATATAAAAAAGCAAATTTTAGGTGTTAGATATGTAAATACATAGGAATTGGGTGATAGGTAGATGCCCCAAATTAACAAAAGGAGATTTCAAGACTGATTCATGTCTCAAAATAAACACAGCTCATTTACCTCAAAATTAATTCCTCACCCATGCCATGATGCCACCCCAATGTTCTCTACAAATTAGTTCAGGCATTTAAAATACAATTTGTTTTCAAAAAGCAATATAGAAATAAGACAAGTTCAGCACCTCACTATCATCTGCTTTGTTCTCCACAGCAGACTAATGAATAATAATCGTCGATCAGAAGCCCGCATAAGTTTATAACAACTCTATGACCTCGCGTAACTCGTTGTTAGTTCGAGGAATGGATCTCGAGAGTGGTCCTTGACAGGGTTGCTTCCAGCTCGTTCAGCTCATCCATGTCGAGGTCATCATCGTCATCCTCGGCGAGAATTTCATTCTCTTCGACAGATTTCGAAGTGCTTGGTTCACCAATTTTACTCTCTTTCGCCTGAAGTAAGGAGCATGCAAATGATTGTATGTAGAGGTGTCAAAAATTGACCCAACATGCCAAGCCAGCCCATACTCGAGTCGAAAAATACAGGTGCAGTTTAAGCCAACTTGAATAATTTTTGGGACAGGTTTGGGTTGGGAAACCAAACGAGTTTAAATTTTTGGGCCAGGTTTCGGTTGACCCACCAATCTGAAATCAACCTGAATGTGACCTTTTAACCCGCAATCTACTCAAAATCAAATTTTCAACTTGAAATAGACCTGAATTTGACTCAAATTTGATACAAATAGCAATTATGACTTGCGTTAAACAGGTTATAAGTCACGTTTGGGTTATAGGAATCCTAACCCATTTAGTTTTTTTGAGTGGAGGTCGGGTTGACCGGCCAAATCGAATATTATTTGAATCTGACATGCTAACCCGAATTTGACTTGAAATTGATCTACCAATCGAAATCCAACTTGAATTTAAACCAAATAACTATTATGTTTTATAATAAATGGGTTATACCGGCCTGGTTTGGGTTAGTAATTTGAAGTTGGGTCAGGTTCGAGTGGCCTTTCTAACCCATTTAATATTCGGGTGAGGTTCGAATCAAGCAATTTCAGGTCGGGTCAGCTTTGGGTTAGACCCAAACCCGACCCACAAACTCGAATTAAAACCCAAATTGTACAGGTTCAAGATCAAGCAGAAGCATATAATACTAAATTTTAAAATTGGACAACAAAAACAAAAATGAACTGAGAATGATGATCTTACCTTCTCTTCACCATCTGAATCTTCCCTCTGGTATTTCTCATACGCCTCTGCATCATCCACAAACAGGCTAGCATCTGAAAGAAAGAGCTCACGACCACTGAAAAGAAAACAATTTTGTTAGAAATTACTTCTATCTTGCAGAGTTGAGAAGAGGTACTGGGCATGATCAAACCTCATGCGATCATTTTTGGCTCGCTCTGCCTGGTTTGCTGCAAGGGCAGCTTCCTTTTCAGCCACCTTCTTATTCTTCCATTGTTGGAAGAGCTCAGGCGTCATGGGAGTGGTAGAAGACAGCTTTCCACGCTTTTAGAAAAGTAACACTGATTAGAAAGTTCACCAAAATAACATTTTTGAGAGAGAAAACCCCAAGATCACTATTGGAGAAGTGCTGACAAGAGTTATTGTGCAAATTATGAAGGAGCCATTTGAGATCATTTTTGTTTATATATATATATATATATATATATATATATATAGATATTTTGATTTGAAATAAAATATATTTAACATAATTGATCCAATATGATTATTTTTAAAAGCACTTAAAATACCTAAAAGTTATTTGAATGTTTTAAATAGCATATCAATTTATTTTTAGAAAAAAAATAAAAAGAAATAAAAATACACTAAATAAATATGATTTTAAAAACAAATGAAAAAATAAAAAAAAAGATAAAATTAATCCCAAACAAGTCCGAAGGGTCTGTATTTCACAAATATGACTAAGCAAGACAAATGCAGGGATGGAAGGGACAAAAGATATCAACAAAAACATGCATGGGAGCACGGGTGCAAAGATGAAACCTTTCAGCACAACAGAAATGTGCAGTACCTGGTCCTCAATCTCTTCTTCAATTGCCTTCTTGTCTGCTTCCTCCTCCAACAAGGCCTTCATTTGAGATTTCAAAATATATCCAGGAGGAAGAGCATGCCTGTAATGGCAATCTTTGCCGCCATTGGGGCAGGACCAGAACCAACCATACTGTTTTTTCTCTACTGCCTCCAGGAAAAACTTGCAAACCTGAAAAGAAAATCTTAAGTAAGAAACCTCCAGCAGGTGCTTAGATCAAAATAGAAAACATTTCATATTATGTGATTGTTTGACTCATTGTTATTAAGATGGTATTGTTTTCTAAGTAAGAAAGTGAGGGAGAATATCATGCAAATGCTATTCAGATAGCATTGATATCATTCAAATAAAGTGTGTTTAGTTACCTCAACCTTGGCAGGAAATAAATCATAAATAACATAATCTTACATCAAAGAAAGCATTGAACCAAACAACCCCTAAATTATGGAGCAAGTATGGCCGCAAATATTTTAATGTGAATGAAATTTGGACTCCAGCAGTGATCTACAAGGATGCAATCACAAAAAGACATGCTGTGTAAAGTAAGGCGCAGATTCTCGATTAAAACTTGTTACAGCGAAAATTGCAACAGGTAAAAATATACAAGTGCAACAATCATTGTTAACCAGAAAATTATATTTACTAATTCTATCTTAAGACTAAGTAGAAGAATTCAGTGTTGGTCTTAGTGTGGCTTCACAAATAGACAAATATGCAAAACCAGGGGTTGATGTTTGGTTAGATGGTCAAAAACTAAATGGAGGGTGTTCCAATACATAAATCTTTTTGATATGCCACAGCTCCAATTAAGAACTATTTTCTGATAATGATAAACAGTGCAGGAAAATATACTATCCATCCATATCATGAGATGATGTAACAACCAAAATTCAAAAAGAAAAATATAGATTAAATATTTTGAATACATTAAGAGACATGGCACTTCTAATTTTAAATGGTTTCAAAGCGAATAAATGTTTAATAAGCACAAAATTCAGAAAGCTATAAAGCAGCTTAAGAATAAGATTCATATCCTTAATCATGATCCAAAAAACACGGGAAGTGTAGGAAGATGGTTAAGCATATAATAATTATATTCCAGAGAACTTATAGTAAAATAAACAGAACTGTCTATTTTTTTCACCAATAGATATATAAGAAATAAAATGTGAGTTCATTTTAAAATGGTTCAAATTCCTTTCACAATAGTTGCAAATGATAAAATCAAGAAAATTTAAATGTACAATGATTTTATGATGTAACTTGTTAGTTTAAACAGAACTAGAATCACAATTCCATGCTTCTGCTACACCATCCATCAAGGTTGGCAGGCCCGCAATGCCAAGATTCACAACCGAACATACAGGACACCAACAATTATTGCTGCTATAATTAACGAGGCCCTCACTAAGACGCATTTTTACCCATTTTGGGGGCACTGGGATGCTAGCCACCCTAGTTTTTTCTTCTTTTTGGCAGCATTCGGAATGATCGTGGTATAGGCATCATGGCTATGGGACAATATTTGAGCATTGGGATAGCTCCCAAGTAGAACTTTTGGCGGTGAAATCTCTCCGACAACTTTGCCAGTCATGGATGTTTGATCTGAAAGGTATTATCATTGAAGTGGACAATACTAACATTATGCAATTCCTTAGATCCTCCATTCAACGAGATGTTTGGAAGCTCCAAACACAGCTTGCGATGGACTTTGCTGTTCTTTTGAACTTAAAAAAAGTTCTCTTTTTGCATGTTTCTAGATATTGAAATAGGGCCACCCATTTTTATGCTAAGCTCGACCGTAGTGATTCGTTTTTTTATGCATGTAGATGACGATAGGGAACATTTCACTATACTTTTTAATGACAGGTCTCAGTTTTATAGATCATAGATGCATACATGCATAATTTTTTTACCGTTGATATATTAATGCAAATACATATTTTCACAAAAATGAAGTTGCACAACAGTTAAAAAATTACCTAATTTTGTGTACCATATTGCTGATATTTTACCCTATGTCAATTAACTCTGGTTGCCTATTTCTTAGACTATTGCCATGATTGATGATTTCACGGTATCAAGGCCAAGATTTTATGGTTAATTCTATCATTCTTTGTGCATGATTGCTATTCTGAAAGCATCTTCCATCGCCAATTTTAATTTCATGTTTAATCAATTAAATCTTTGTTTTCTCTCTTTCCATACAGGCAATAATCCTCTTTAATCATGCTGTTTTCTATTTCATATTGTTTTAAAATATATGGAACAGTATAATTTTTGTTAATGTAAGCAATAAACCTACTGTTCTTGTAAATAATAATATTATTAGTCACATGAATGGTTAAACATATTCGCTTCCATGATTGTCATCCATTCAATCCACTTTCTTTCTCCAACGAACACAATTTAAATTAAAATCAACAACAAATCCCATAATCAATATCCACAAACCCATAACCAAAAGCTTAAATTTTGAAGAAAAACAATAATCCAGACTCAAATTTGATTCCACTGCCACTTCCCACAAATATCCACCTCATATCTTCCAAAAAGCCTCCAAAATTTCTCAACCAACTAGAGTTCATTACAACAACTAGGCAAGCAAGCAGCCACTTTTCCTAATTTCAGATCAAAGGAAACGTGGTTTTACAAGGTTTCCAATGTAGTTTCCATAACATTGAAATCACATTTCAGATTGGAGTTTTTATAAGCTTTTGGTATGTTAAAAGACCCTCCTCCAATCGCATAAAAAATGTCTCACAACAAGTTAGAAAATTAGGTTTCCCAAGGCCATCTCTATATAAGCCAAACCAGCCAACAGCACTTCAATTGCAAATATTACCAAAATAAAGGATGAGGGGACGGGCAAATACAGAGAAAAAAAAAAGGCACTCAAGAGCATAATTCCACCATTTTAACAGCTTAAACTAACAAAATTTATATTCATTTCAAGATTATAGTAGTATTAGTAGTAAAAACGTGTCTCATTTTATTCAATATCTCAGTGGAAAGGGAAATAATGACCAGAAAATTCCCTACAATCTAGAAGGGAACCCGCATTCAAATCTGATTTTTTTAATCCTAGCAGTCAACCTTAATTCCTACAATCTAGAAGGGCACCCACATTTGAACTTTCTAAACTTCAACAAACAACCTTAACTCAAAATACATATCCTACATCCCTAACCTACCCCATGCCAAGGTTCCTAGACGATAAATAATGTCTCATTTTATTCAATATCTCAGTGGAAAGGGAAACAATGACCAGAAAATTCCCTACAATCTAGAAGGGAACCCACATTCAAATCTGATTTTTTTAATCCTAGCAGTCAACCTTAATTCCTACAATCTAGAAGGGCACCCACATTTGAACTTTCTAAACTTCAACAAACAACCTTAACTCAAAATATATATCCTACATCCCTAACCTACCCCATGCCAAGGTTCCTAGACGATAAAATAATGGAAGATTTACATAAATACCACTCAATACTCATGTATTTACACATCTACTTTTTTTATATATATGTCACCTTATTTATGCATGAAAAAGTGTTCACTTTTTAAAAGTTAACATAGTAGTATTTTTGATGTGATATGAATAATTTGGGTTGTATAAATGTAAAAAAGTCAACTTTAGGCGTTAGATATGTAAATACTTAAGAACTGGGTAGACTGTAGGTAACTGCGCCTAAAATTATTGTTCTTGTGTACAGCAAAAATCAATGTTCACGGTAACTGTGAGAATCTCAAAAATAGAAAAGAGGGAAAATGGGACAAGGCAAAATGAAAAGCATCCATAGCCTTCTACTAGGCATCAGCATCCATTTGGAAACATAAAGCCTTATACTAGTACTTAAATATACGCTGAATAAGGTTGCATCTCTGCCATGCCATCCACACATTCTTTAGAGGTACCATCCACTTTTAATGAACATACTTGATATTAGAAGTTATTTTTATTGATTTGGTTGTCTTTCCTATTATTTCTTTTTATACATACTTCCAAGTTTATACATTTCATTTTTATCTTTTAGGTGTTGTTAGGAAAGATTTGGGTAATATATCTTTCATTTTCTATACCCCTTGTATCATGTATTATACCTCTTTTGTTGCTCAATAATATCATCCTGCCCTATTCTCAAATTCTACACGTTATCAAAGTAGGTTCTTCTCTGCGGGCTCGCCCATCCGCCAATTTCAGCCGGCCAGATTTACTTGTAGGCCTTCCGTTTTAAATCACTATTTCCTACAATTTTTTTTTTTTGACCGGTAGCTTTCAGTCAATGTTTCCTACAGCTTTTTTGCCTGCCGGTCAGATCTCCTGCAGGTTCTTTCAACCGAAAGCCCTAACCTTCCTTGCCACCTTGGTCTTCTTCCAGCCAACCGAATCAAATCTCATGTCGACAGACATCCCTCCTGTCGGTCAAATCGTCACATGTATGCCCCATATTTTGTTGTCTGCTACATAAGGGCCCTTCTCCGTTTATGTCTTAGCATCCTAACCTAACCTTTGGCTCCATCAAAATCATGGCGGATTCCTCCACTACCGAGTCTCCTTCTGATGAGGTCCTTGAATCCAATGGAGGATCGACGCCTTCCTCTATCTATCCCTTGGAATCATAGTGGATTCCTCCACCACCGAGTCTCCTTCCGACGAGGTCCTTGAATTCACCGAAGGATCCACAAACCGAAGGGCCGGAAAATAACATAAATTTCCTGATTACAACCCACAAACTCAACGACTCGAATTTCCTTCAATGGTCTCAAGTCATTTCCTTATTTGTCAAAAGCCGAGGTAAATTTGGCCACCTCACAGGTATGATTTGTGAACCCCCAAAGACAGACCCAACATATGCAGCGTGGGAAGTGGATAATTCCATGGTAATTTCAAGGTTGATTAATGCCATGGAGACTATGATTGTTCCTTTGAATATATTTCGTCTGTCTGCAAATGTACTATGAACGGCATTTCGGGATACCTACTTTGATGTAGGAAACTTAGGACAACTTTATGAGGTTTCTAAAAATATCTGTCACGCAAAAAAGGAATCAAGGATTGTGATCAGTACTGAAATGATTTGGTGACCTTATGGATTGTATGTGATCTCTACTATGAGATTGCACATGGGACTCTCCAGCGAATCTTTTCCTCTTCCAGAAAATTGTAGAAAAAGATCGGGTGTTTCAATTCCTAACCAGCTTAAACAAGGATCTAAACGAAATTTAGGGTCGTATTCCTGGTCGGGATTCCCTTCAACTCGTGTTGCATTCATTGAGGTATGCCGCGAAGAAAGTTGGAGAATTGTAATGCTCGAAACCTCCACTCCTTCAGTCGAACCGTTCGCCTTGGTCTCTAATATTACTCAAACCTCCTCCAACAGGCCAATCACTCCACTTGTTATCACTGACACAAGCCCACTCATACCCATGAAAAGTGTTGGAAGCTCCACAGGAACCGGCAAATAAATCTTCAACCAATCCTCCCCTGCTAAGGGTCTCACTATGAACTCATAAGCCACAACAGTACAGTCGTCTCCCACTTGAAACATCCCGGAATCACCAGCTTCCATTAAGAGTCAGATGGACCACATAATCAAACTACTTTGATCTAGTTAGTTCTCTTCCGACCCATCAAACTCCCATGTTCATCTAGGTAACACTCTAATGGCACTTACTGTTTTTGCTTCTTCTAGTCCGTGGATTATTAATTCAAGTGTCATAGACCACATGACCGGATGGTCTCAAGCCTTCTCGACATTCTCAGTGCTTTGGGAGAGATGTCGTTAAAATTGTTGATGGACCCAGTAGTTCCATTGTGGTTAATGAGTCAGTTGTTCTAACAGTAGACTTGACTCTAGAATTTATGTTACATGTTCCTTTGTTAAAGTATAACATCTTGTTAGTCAGTAAGTTGACATATGACTTTGATTGTGATGTTCATTTTTCTCCTAATATTTGTGTCTTTCTGAATCGCCGTTTAGAAAAGAAAATTGAAACTACTAAGCAGGTAGTCGGGCTCTACTTTTTCCGAGAGAAAAGCAGTGTTAACGAAGTCACTCCATCCAGTAGTTGTAGTTTTTGCCAATCCACTGAATGTCCCATTATGCTTTTTACACTATCGTTTAAGTTATCCTAGTTTTCAATTTTTAAAACAGTTGTATCTTTTAATGTTTAATAAAAATTTATCTAATTTCATATGTGAGATTTCTTAGTTAGACAAACATCATCGAGTATCATATCCACCTCTCTTACACTTCTTCTGCTCCCTTTTCACTAATTCATAGTGACTTATGGGACCCTCTCAAATGCCCAATTACACAAATAAACGGCGGTTTCTTACCTTGATTGATGATCATACTCAAATGACGATGGTCTATATCTTAAAAGATAAATCCGAAGTTGTTGTCACCTTCAAAAATTTTTATTTCTTCATTTTGGCCTAATTCAAAACATAACTTCAAGCCCTTATAACTGACTACGGGCATGAATTTTTTAATTCTATAATTGAGGATTATTTGGAAAGCAAGGGCAACCTCTATCACAGCTCCTAAAAGGATATTCCTCAACGAATTAGGGTGGCCGAGCGAAAAAATCGATGCCTTCTCAAAATTGTCCATTCAATTACGTTTCGATTGAATGTCCCGAAACGATTTTGGAATGATGTCGTACTTATTGCCACATATCTCATAAATAGAGTCCCCACAAAAAAAAATCACAAATTCCAAACTAAAATAGTAGTCTCGAGGTTTTATTTTCCTGCCAATCGGTTCTTCTACACTTTAGACCCTAAAATATTTGGATGCACGACATTTGTTCAGAACACTGCCCCAACTCGTAGTAAAATTGATCTCTGTTCGATCAAGTGTATCTTCCTCAGATATTCTACCACTCAAAAGGGCTATTAGTGTCTCGATCCTATCACAAAAAAATTCTATGTGAGTGTTGATGACTTCTTTGAAAGTGTTCCCTACTTCCCCAACACTGCCTGCGGGAGCTAGATTTTTGGACACTATTCCTTTCCTGACTACGTTGAACATGCCACCTCCTTTCCCAGCATTTGTTCTAGTATTGAGGTAGCAATCAAGCTTGCTCTTGTTATTTCATGACAAAATATGTCTCGTTCCACAATTTGTCGCCGACCAACAAAGCATTTGTCACCTCCTTGAAGGATCATCGTATTCCATCTATTGAGGCAGCATTGGTGGAGCCTTCCTGGAAGGTTGTAGTAATAGTTGAGATGAATGTCCTTCGGCGAAATCATACAAGGAGTTTTTGTGACCTTCCTCGGGGAAAGAGAGCAATTGGTTGCTAGTGAATCTTCAGCCCTAAATTTAATTCTGATGGGTCATTTAAACGCAACAAAGCACGACTAGTCACCAAAGGTTACTCACAAACCTATGGAATTGACTATGAGTAGATGTTTGCTCTGGTTGCTAAACAAAAGATCATTCGGGTCCTATTTTCCCTTGCTATGAATTTGGATTAGCACTTATTGTAATTGGATGTTAAGAATGCATTCCTTAACAAAGACCTTATAGAGGAGGTGTATATGTCTCTACCTCCGAGCTTTGACTCTACTTTTACCCGGGAACAAGTGTGTCGACCGTGGAAGTCCCTCTATGGGCTGAAGCAATCGCCTCGAGTCTGATTCGACAAGTTCACTCAGGTAGTGGTGGGTCATGGTTCTCTCAGACCCAATCAGATCATACTCCTTTCAGCATTCCCCTAGTGGCCAAATTGTCATCTTGGTCGTCTATGTCGACGATATTGTGTTCAAAGGTAATGATCTGCTAGTCTTAGAATCTCTTAAAGGCATCATCACAGCATCTTTTAAAATAAAGGACATGGGTCTCTCTGATACTTCTTAGGCAGGGAAGTTGTCTAGTCCTCTCAAGACATTTGCCTTCCCAGTTTAAATATGTGATGGACCTATTGACAGAGACCAGCTCCTACTTTGCAAACCAGTGATTGTTCCAATCGACCCCAATGAGAAATTAGTTGATGTTTCCAATGTTATTCCTATTAACAAGACACACTACCAGCATCTTGTGGGAAAACTCATTTATCTCGCCGATATGCACCCCAATATTTGCGATGCGATAAGGCATTGTGAGTTGATTCATGCATGACCCCTATGAGCACCTTCTCATAGCAGTCCACCAAACCTTCCACTACTTAAAAGGCACATCAAGCTCAGATTTATTATTTTTGTGCCACACCACTCATTCTACTGCAGTTTATACTAACACTGGTTGGTCTGTCCATGATCGACGATCTACCTAGGGGTATTGCTCATTCATGTGGTGAACCCTTGTCACCTGAAAAAGCAAGAAACAATTGGTGGTTGTCCGAAGCAGTGCAGAAGCCAAGTTTCGTTCTATGCCTCTGGGAATCTGTGAAGCACCCTGGTTACGCATCATGATCTGCAAATTACGTATGTCAATCTATGCTCCTCTACAATTGTTCTGTGATAATAAAGCCGCAATTAGCATTGATCATAATCCGATCCAGCATAATCGCACCAAGCATGTAGAGATTGACCCGCACCAAGCATGTAGAGATTGACCGTCTCTTCGTCAAGAAGAAGCTTGATTCCGAGGAGATTTGTGTTCCATTTGTCTCATCTAGTTGTCTACTCACAGATATCCTCATAAAAAACGTTCCTCAACTGTTTGTTTGACGACTTCAAATCCAAGTTGAACATGCTTCACTTCTAGGTTTCAACTTGAGGGAGAGTACTAGTAGTTATTTCTATTTATTTGGTTGTCTTTACTGTTATTTCCTTTTTATATCTATTTTCTTGTTTGTCTTTCTTTTTTATCTTTTGAGTGTTAATAGGAAAGATTTGGTTTTTATATTTTTCTTTTTCTATACCCATTGTATCATGTATTTAAACCCCTTTTGTTGCTCAATAATATCATCTTGCTCTTTTCCCAAATTCTATATGTGTGTGTGTGTATGTGTGTGTGTGTGTAAATGAATGCATGCATGTGTGTGTACACAAAATGGATGGGAATTTCTAGTTTAATGAGGCTCCAATTTAATTTCAAATATAAAATCAAAATAATTTATTTCTTTATCATTGTTATGACTAGGAGGATGCATAATTTCAACAATTTGTTCCATTATTTGATCAACAATCATATGCATCAAATTTTTCTCGATGGCTGGGTTCAATTACATCACTCCACGAAATGCCATGAGTGATTTGTGGATATCTAAATTCACAACAGGACACAACG
>NEWO01000042.1:1073332-1086840 GCA_003013225.1 Phalaenopsis aphrodite | reverse complement strand
AATTATTGAACTTAATTTAACATCCCAATTAGATATTACTATACCACTTATTTTTTCTTATTTTTTTCTCAATTTAATGGCTTACTTTTGAGCCTAACAGCTCAAAATGCCTCAAACTTATGCCTCGTCTCACATAAAGAAAGTGTCTCAATATTTGTTTGATGTGTTTGCAATTTTAATGGCGTGTGATCAATGAATTTTACATTCACTTACATAATGTACAACACCGCATTCATTAGAGAGCCCTAACTTTCAACTTTCTTGCATCAATAGTTATTTGCACATCTCTTAAATGTTATGCCCTTATTCATCTAGCTACTAAATTATAGATATTCACTAATAGATAAAAAACATTGAAATCCATCAACAAGCCATAAGACACGAAACAGCAAATTATAACATGCAGAAGTATAAGCAAGAGTAACTCCACGATTACACACTGTGGTGGTTTTATGCTTCTACCATACATGTTGAAATAAAAAGGAAATAAAATATAGATGCTGCAAAATGATTGGAACTTCTAGAATTAGGGAAAGGCATCTCATTTTTCAAAATGCATAAACCAGTTCAGTGTTAAAACATAGGAGGATAAATGTAGTAGTATGCAATATTAACCAAATTTGAGTAAACAATAAATTAACACACAAGGGTTTATATTATTTATAATTGTTCATTTGAATGCATCAATAGTATTGAAATAGCTATATTAAAGTCCTGTCAACTAGCCCGTGTGATAAATCAAATGTGGTAGCAAATGTAACAAATTTAGCTATGCTTGTTTCCACGGATAACTTAGGCCCAAGAACTCCAAATTCAAACAAGCATATAGTTTAGATCTACACATTTATCAAAGAGAACGCTCCCAAAATACCAATATTTCACTTAACTCCTTTGTTGTATGTCACAAAATTGTTCTAGTTGATCTTCCAACCAAACAAAGTCGTAATTTTTGCATTGCATGTCAAATATTTCAAAAGAAATTCCAAGGAATTATAAGGAAACTGCTTATATAACATGATTGCTAAAAATGTTTTTCAACTTTTTTGTTTAAACTTTCCTGCACAATGACAGGCCTACAGAAGTTCCAAATGAAAATGCATTTCTCATCACAACCAAATTTCAATGGAATGCTAAAGCTGTGGGAAGTGACCTTTACCAGATGTGCAAAATTTGTTTCTGATTTTCAATAATTACCCGTATGTCTCTAAACCAATATATAAGGACCAAATTTCTGTATGGAAAATATTCATCAGCCATGTCAGTTTGCTCCATTATCTTCATTAGCACAATGGTGAAATTAGCACTATTTTGGGCAGTGGAACAAGGCATAGACATAAATGGCAAACAAAAGAAATCAACTACTAAATAAATAAAAGAAGTTTTGATGTTGATGGTGGGCATAACAATGATAAAGAGAATAAAAAAAATTAGTGTAGATAGACACAATTTATTGAGATCACTTGAGTGACCAAGGAGATTTGTTATCTATTTATCCTCAAACAAATGAATTTTGAAATTACTACAAAGAAAAAAAATTCTTCTAACTTTTTTGGGTTTAAAAAAAATGGCTATAAATCTAACATTTCAATTTCATTCATATGGTGTTATTAAAAGTAAACTTCAAAATGTGTTTTTGTTATGAAGCTAAGCACTGTACGAACTTTGGATATCAACAATAAAGCAAAATGCACATCTCAAACAGCTTTGTTCAGTAACATTGTAAAATTACATTCTTAGCTCCGACTCAGAACAAAATCCTTCTTAGATTTAATGATTTAACTCTGCATCTATCAAAACAATTAGGTACGAACATTTACCTGTCATTAAGGGTCGATGAGCTGTTGCTCAACTGTTCTCCAATTTCTCCCATTTGAGGTAGTCACCTTCACACTCCCTTGCCAATTTTCATATATGGTTCTCATTTGCTCTTATCATTGGTGCTAGTAGCTTCTTATTCACAAGCTTCTTCTTGAAAATCCTTCACACGCCTCATCGTCACACTCTCTCATTCATACTACCCCCACCCTCAACCTCTAACTTGTCGCTCAATCTCATTACTTTTCACAACTTCTAAATATTCGTTCATTACATCATTATTTAAATCTTCGATTTTCTTCTGCTTTTTTTACAGACATAGAGTTGAATATTATTGTTTTAAATATAGCATTATATTTTCTGAAAATGATTACCTTGTGTGGTTTATATTTGGCTAATCAAATGAGTATTGTATGAGCATAACGGATGTATCTATGATATACAAGTCATGAATGCTTGAATTAGTAAAACTGTCACTTCATTGTATGCGTTGGAGTAAAAACAAAGAACCATTGTGCATCGCATTATGTTTAGTAAAATGAGAACATTGCATTCCTATCACGCATGAATAAGAATACAGGGCACAAAAGCGACACGATAGAGACACAGTGAAGCAACATAACTACAAAATATAGAACATTACACACCATGGACGCATTTTTTTATTTTATAAATTAGTAATAAACTATATAATATCTATTATTTTTATCCCCAACAATTGTTATCAAAAGGATCATAGAAATAGGGTAAACGCAACCTCCCAACTTCAATAATTTATCAAAATAAACCAAAAAAACAAACAAAAAAATTTTTCATACAATTTGAACAATTGGAGATGACTACTTTTAAAGTCAATGAATATTGTTATCTAAAATTAAAATGTGCATAATCAAAGCCATTAAGCTAGACAAGATAATAACAATAATTTACTAGATTGCACAGATAATAAAGAACTCTAGCGAATTACCAGAATTACATCATTGTATGGAAAAGAAATCCCATAGAATGAATAAATATGATGGTTAGAGTGAAGTCAGAAAAGAAGTAATACAAACTAAACCACCACATATTGACAAGTATTATACCCACCAACAGCCGGAGAAAAAGATGCTCCAGGTTCCAACAAAATAACTAATTAAATTTCAAAAAGTGATCCAAGATATGCATCCAAACTTTAGTAAAAAAGTGCAACAATATATATATATATATATGATGGCGTTGTCTTCCTCGCTTGGCTCTGCTTGGGTTTCGTCCGATGGCGAACCCTAGCAACAGTTACGGCTTCGGCTTCGCTGATTCCTCTCAGCTTTTTCGCGCTCGTTTCTGTTTCGTCTCCCCCGCTTCTTCTGGCTCTGAGACGAGGCTCCTCTTCCTCTGCGGCCCGTCTCGCCGCTCGCGTTTCTGCGGCTCAATATCACGGAAACTACTCACGATCGCAATTTATGCGTTCTTTGTGCCCGTTCCGTCTCACCCTGTCATTCCTTTCTTAGCTTCGGTTATTTCGACGCGATCTTTTTCCAGTCTGCTTTCTTCTCTAAATGTCGCAACTACCTTTGAAGATGGCTTCTAACAAATCATATGCAGTTGCCGTTGCCGGTGTCCATGCCTCAGGCACACCAAAATCATCATATTTCCCTCCTTCGTTTGAGTGGGCGGAGGACATCAAGAACATTGATAGGAAGAATGGAAAGTCTGCCATCTTTTCTACAGAAGCTGAAGATATTCAACTTGCTTCCTTCTGTCGTCTGAATTTGAATAGGAAATTTTTATATGGTCATCCTAAAATGGAGCTCATTCGCAAAGTATTCGAACTTATGCACCTTGTTGGAGAATGAAAAATCGGACTATTAGATGAGAGACACATTCTTATTCAAACTAGCAACGAAAAAGATTACATGTGCTTATTTGCTAGAACGATAATATGCATTGATAACAGAGCAATGAAGATTCTGAAATGGTCTGTGGATTTTGACCCACAGACGGAACCGCCAATCATTCCAGTTTGGATTCGTCTTTTTAGTCTGAAATTTCATTATTTTTCTCAAAAAATATTGTACTCTATTGCCTCAGCTTATAGGAAACCACTCAAGATGGACATTCCTACTTTCAATATGTCCCGTCCTTCTGAAGTCATAGTACTTGTTGAAAGAGACATCACTCCACCCGCTTCTGAGGAAATCTGGTTGGGCACACAACATCATGGATATTGACAGATAGTAGAGATTAAACATTTTCTGTCGTATTGTTAGAACTGTCGTATGTTCGGACACTTCAGTTCTCAATGTCACCATCTACACCCCCACCTCAAATCAAAAAAACAAACTGCTCCGCTAGAGGCTGTGATTCCATCTCTTTCTGATCAAGAAGGCTATATGACAACTATTCAATCCCCGTTGTAGTTCCCTCATCTTTGAAATCTCCTATCGTGGGGGAGAGGGAGTTTCTTCAGACCTCGTCTGCCCTAGAACCTATCACTGATAATACAGGTGGAAATACTTCTACTGCTTCACAATCGTCTCATCAGGTCCAAAAAGATGTTAATATTACTCAGGTTCATGGGGATCAAGACGTGCAATGACCTACACCTATCAGACCACTTTTGGAATCTTCTGATCAGATGAGTCAATCATCGGATAAGGAATGGCAGATCTACACATCGAGGAAGAAGAAGAATGAAGATCTACTTGAGCTCAGGAATCTGATGAAAGATACTTTGGTTACTACGGGTAATGGGACGCACCTTACCAATTTGTTAGTCAGCTCACTTTTGAGAACTAGAGACAGGAGGACTAAAGTGGGACGTCTCTAGCATTTTTGTGGCTTTCTGATTTTTTACTTTTTTGTATCTTTGTTTTATCTGAGTTTGTGTGTGTTGTATTGTATGAGTTGAGCTTTCTTTTAGGTTCACTAATACAACATTTTTGTATCTTTTTCGTATTAATATATTTGTCATCGGGTATATATATATATATATAATGTCATACATGCTAAAATCTAAATTATAATTCCAATATAAAAGATATAAGTAATAAGAATAAACTTAAAAGACCATATGGTACTTGATAACATAAGTCAAACTAGGATATTAAACTGCAGTTGAAGTCTAAGTTGGTTAAAAACGAATTTGAACTGTGGTTGAGGTCTAACATCAACATCGAACAGCTCAATCAAATGTTGAAGTCCAAGCCATAATTTGTTGAAGTTCAACCCGCATTGAAATTCAAAGCCCATGCTTGTGTCGTGCATTAAAGTCAAACCCAGTGCTTGTCTTGCGTGACAAGTTGAACAACTGCCCATTGAAGTCCTCCACCCTCACTTTAGTGTAAAAGCTCCCACATCAAAGCCATAGTCAAACTCTCTCCTAAGCTCTTGCATCGACAATCATCTCTCGTCACTCATTCTCATTTCAATAAGAGAAAAGATGGGCAACTAGGTCATGGGATGAAATATTTACTTGGGGATCACTTTTGTTTTTTGTTTTCTATTTTTTATTTTTATTTTTATTTTTATTTTGAAACAAAACATTTAGGTATGTCTGATTAAGATATAGTTGTTTTCTAAAACACTCAAAATACCTAAAGATTGTTTTGAATATTTTAAAAAATACATTTATTTATTTTTAGTAACAAAAAAATAACAAAAAAATAAAAGCAGGTAAAAAACACACCAACAAACAAGTTTTTAAAAACAAAAGGAAAAAACAAAAATAAAAATAAAATTGATACCAAACAAGCTCTTAAAGTTTATAATCCGCCGCAAGCCCATGTCTTAGGCCCATCAGGGGTGTTTCGGAGCGTGTCACGACCATGTCAAAATCAAATTTGACTCCTAAATGATCTCAACACAGTTTTAAATGTGTCAAATCATGTTGTCATCATATCCGTATCAAACAAGTGTTCAACGTGGACACAAAAAGCATTTCAAAGTGTTTATGCTTTATAGTTTCATTCATACTCATCATAAAGCTAAAATACAACAAAATTAATGGATTAAACTCAACATTAACTAGTCAGTTGCCGATAAAAAGGACAACCATATACATATATAAAAGAAAAAAAAAGTAAAATCTAAATCAAACCTCAACAACATGGAGCAAATCCTAATTAATCAACTTATAATAGCATCTATATGCAGTTGCAATCCCAATGAGTAGCATCAACAACAGCAAAAAGCTTTTATTCCACTAAGTGGGTCAACTACATGAATCATTTTTTCTCCATTGCCTTCGATTGAGTGTCATGTTTTCATTTAATTCTAATAAATTAAAATCATTTTTTATATAATATGTCCAAATCTTTATAGTTATACCCCTGTCTTTCTTAATATAAGTCAAATATAAAATATCTACTCTCCTAACCAATCATCAGATGGTCGACATATGATGTGATCAAACCATCTAAGTTACACCAACCCTATCACGAATATATTCATTTAGAATTTTGTCTCTAAGTATCAAGTCACTCATCCCCCTAAGCATTCTGATCCCGACAACACTTAAATTTGTTTTATGCTTCTCTTTTAAAGGTTGCATTCTACGCAATAAAGCATTGCAATTCTCACCATCATCTTATAAAATTTTTCTTTCAGCCTAAGTAATACTTTTCTATCACACAATAGGCCTGAAGGATTCCTCTACTTTAGCCAACCAACTTGAATTCTACTATCAACATTCCCATCTATATCATCATCACTTTCAACAATAGACACAAGATATCTAAAGCGTTCACACCTTTTAATAATTTGATCACACATAGTTACAACTCTACCACTAGAACTACTACTACTAAAATTACATTCCATGTATTCAATTTTAATTCTACTCAAACGAAGGCCTTTAGACTCCAATGTAGACCATAACTCAA
This sequence comes from Phalaenopsis aphrodite, assembly GCA_003013225.1. Classification (NCBI taxonomy): domain Eukaryota; kingdom Viridiplantae; phylum Streptophyta; class Magnoliopsida; order Asparagales; family Orchidaceae; genus Phalaenopsis; species Phalaenopsis aphrodite. Next base: position 1,080,163 of record NEWO01000042.1, on the reverse strand, counting down.
TTTCTTCCTTAACTCTTTCTCTATTCTTATCCACAAGAAGAATATCATCAGCGAAAAACATACATCAAGGTAAATCCTCCAATAAATGTACAGTAAGAGCATCCATAAATAAAGCAAAAAGGGATGGGCTTAAATCTGATCCCTAATGTAATCCAACAAAAAAATAATAATTAGTCAATATTCCATTTGTTCGAATACAAGTAACAACTCAACAATATATATCCTTAATGACATGAAAATAAGTCATATCAACACATTTCTTTCTCTAGAAATTTCTAAAGAATTTCTCTTGTAACCTTACCATAAGCTTTTTTCTAAATCAATAAAAATCATATATAGATCCTCCTTAATCTCTCTGTACTTCTCCATCAAACCTCCCAATAAATGTATAACTTCCATAGTAGACCTACCCGGCATAAATCCAAATTGATTATGAAAAATTTTTGTAACACGCCTTAACCTATGTTCTATTATCCTCTCTCATAAATTTAAAATATTGCACATCAACTTACTTCCTCTATAATTTGCGCACTCTTGTGCATCTCCTTTATTCTTAAAAATGTTGGCTTAAATATGTCCAGTAAGAGCGTCCATAATTAAAGCAAAAAAGGGATGGGCTTAAATATGATCCCTAATGTAATCCAACTAAAATAAAAAATAATTGGTTAATATTCCTTTTGTTCGAATACAAGTAATAGCTCTGGTATAAATATACTTAATGACATGAGTATTAAGTCATATCAGCACATTTCTTTCTCTAGAACTTTCTAAAGGATTTCTCTTGGAACCTAATCGTAAGCTTTTTTTCTAAATCAATAAAAATCATATATAGATCCTCCTTAATCTCTCTATACTACTCCATCAAACTTCCCAATAAATGTATAGCTTCCATATTAGACCTACTCGTCATAAATCCAAACAGATTATGAAAAATCTTTGAAACACGCCTTAACCTATGTTTAATTACCCTCTCTCATAAATTTAAAGTATTGCACATCAACTCAATTCCTCTATAATTTGTGCACTGTTGTACATTCCCTTTATTCTTAAAAATGTGGGCATAAATATGTCCAGTACGAGCATTCATAATTAAAGCAAAAAGGGATGGGCTTAAATCTGATCCATAATGTAATCCAACTGAAATAAAAAATAATTGGTCAATATTCCTTCTATTTGAATACAAGTAACAGCTCTGGTCTAATATCCATAATGACATGAAAATAACCCATATCAACATATTTCTTTCTCTATAACTTTCTAAAGGATTTCTATTGGAACCTTATCGTAAATTTTTTTCTAAATCAATAAAAATCATATATATATTCTCCTTAATTTCTCTATACTTCTCCGTCAAACCTCACAATAAATGTATAGCTTCCATAGTAGACCTAACCGGCATAAATTCAAATTGATTATGAAAAATCTTTGTAACACGCCTTAACCTATGTTCAATTACCCTCTGCCATAAATTTAAAGTATTGCAGATCAACTTACTTCCTCTATAATTTGCGCACTCTTGTGCATCCCCTTTATTCTTAAAAATGTGGGCTTAAATATGTCCAGTAAGAGCATCCATAACTAAAGCAAAAATGGATGGGCTTAAATATGATCCCTAAAGTAATCCAACTGAAATAAAAAATAATTGGTCAATATTCCTTCTGTTCGAATACAAATAACAACTCTGGTATAAACATCCTTAATGACATGAATATAAGTCATATCAACATATTTTTTCTCTAGAACTTTCTAAAGGATTTCTCTGTGAACCTTATCATAAACTTTTTTCTGAATCAATAAAAATCATATATAGATCCTCCTTAATTTCTATGTACTTCTCCATCAAACCTCTCAATAAATGTATAACTTTCATAGTAGACCTACCGACATAAATCCAAACTCATTATAAAAAAACTTTGTAACACGCCTTAACCTATGTTCAATTACCCTCTCCCTTAAATTTAAAGTATTGCACATCAACTTACTTCCTCTATAATGTGTGCACTCTTGTGCATCCCCTTTATTCTTAAAGATATGGACCAAAATATACATCTTCCACTTCTCAAGCATCTTTTTGGTTTTTAAAATAATATGAAAGAGTTTAGTAAACCAAGAAAATCCAAAATCTCATTAATATTTCCAAACTTCAATTGGAATATCATCAGGTCTTACTGATTTTCCACCCTTGATTTTCTTTAAAGCCTCCTCAACTTTTTTACTAATGTAATAGTAAAAATAAAACATTTGATGATTATTAACGATATTAAAATCACTAAGGTCAATCGTACTTTCATAACTTCATAGAAAAGTATATCAAAACAGCTCAACCACCTACGTTGAATGTCTTTTTCTAAGAACATAACTTTTTTATTTTCAGCTTTAATACACTTGAGTTAAATCTATACTTCTATTTTCTCTTTATTTAACTAGTTTATTCACATATTTTTAACCAAGTTTAGTATCTAATCTATAATAAAAATTACTAAAACATAATTTTTAGCGTCAGAAAAAATTCTCTTAAACTCTCCATGGGCCACCTTATATTTTTTTCAATACTTTAAGCTTTTTCATTTAAACCAATTTTTATAACATACCGTCTTATATTTTATCTTTTCATGCACAATATTTTTTCACCACCAACTATTTTTATTTATAGAAACTTTTCATTTTGATTCTTCAAGTAAATTTTTTGTCACTTGTTTAATAGTATTTGTTGTTTTATCCCACATAGAATTTATTTTTTCTTGAACATTCCAAATCTTAAAATCATAAGTTTACCCATAAAAATAATTTTATTTGTCTTTTAAATGCCCCCATCTTATAACTCCTCGTCTTAAAATTCAAAACTAATAATTGATGTTGAGTACTTATACTTGCTTGGAATGATCTTAATATCTATTCTCATAAGAAAATAATCAATTTGTGTTTAATTAAATTCATTCGTATAAGTAATAATATGTTTATCTCTTTTTTTTAAATAAAATATTAGCTATAACAGAATCATATGTAAAAGCAAAATCTAATATAGGCAATTCTATTAATTTTTACAATATTATCTTTCAAACTCTTGTCTATAATTACACCTACACTATTTTAAGTGTGAATCATTCCTGAATACAAAAGTATGAAACTTAAGCCATCAATCTCCTTGGTTTTTTCTCCAACCATTTAGTCTTTTGAATGCATAAGATATTAATCTTTCTATGACCATAATATCAATTAATTTTATTAATTTACCTGTAAGAGTACTTATATTCCAAAACTCTATCCTAATATTAATTTTATGGACTAACTTCTATACCTGCATCGGTCCGTAATGTAGAAATCATTGTTTGTTTGACACTACACTCGGGTGCAGATGTAGAGGCACTTGCCCACTTTTCATTGTATTCAGGTCATACAGTGTGTTGTTTCCAGGAGGTGTTCTAACATTTACACAAAAATCTAAATAATTCATGTCATGATTTTTTGACAAATTTTACGTTGGTTGTCGACTACCTAACACAACCTTCCACTTTTCACATACTGGACTTGGGGACCTGGCAATGGCATTGTTCCAAGTGAATAGCATCACCGTGCTAAAATTCACATTAAAATACTTCGCTCCACAAATTTATAATATATTGAAATAAAACATTTTTTTTTAATATATTCTCATCTTTCACATAGCATTTACGAGGTTAGGGAGTAAAATGACGTCCTAAGACCATAGAAACTAAACAAATTCTAGATGTGGCCAACAAAAATAGTAGAAAATAAAATTTATAAACAAAAGTGCAAAAGACAAAAAAAAATGTTAAAAAAAGAATGAAAGGATGATGTTTCTCTCAGAATCTCATTTCCTCTACTTTACAAATGTGTTTCAAACCTCTCCTTAATAATTGGAAGCTAGCAATCTAAAACAAATACATAATTCAAAAGGCATTCCGATGAAAATTGTTATCCAAACTCGATCTCCAATCTTCAATACGAATCCCAAGAGGAAAAGAAAAAAGATTGCATGAATAAAACCTTTTAAAATGGAAGTGTTACCCAATAATCCTAATTGACCAATTTTATGAGCTTAGAAAGTGCTTCTTCCTTTGGTTGCAAAGAAAAGAGCCTACACACAATAATATTAATATCCAAGACAAAAAAAATGTATATTTATCAATCTTATTCATAACACTAACCTGGTCGACAGCAGTCAAGCAAATTTGAATGCCCTTTCAAAAAGCTTTACGCCAAGTTTACAAAGCAAAATATTAATAATACTTCCAGTAAGAGGTTCTCAAAATCTGAGTTGAGAAAGAAACAAGTACAAAAAAAAAGTTCTCAAGGGACATGAAAAATAAGATTTAAATAACATACACAGCATAATTCAGGCATTATCACCAAATTGCAAAATATGATAGGACTGTAAAATCTATTAGTAAAAGGAATTAAACATCAGATTAAGGTTGAACTACAGAGCCCATCAATATCCTTCAAAAACTTTCTCACAAAGAGAAAAGCAAGTTAAACCAAACAAAGCTAAGAAAGAAGGACAACATACAATTTCAGTTGGCTTGTTTTGGTTGTACTCTGACCTTTTTGATTCAACAACCTTTTCCAGGGTCTCCTGATCCCATTCCTCCATTGTTTCTATTGCATTTTTGTAAAATTAGAAGATCAGCATACAAACAAGAACAAAACAACAATGGTAAAAGAAAGTGTTTTGGAAGAAAGTGTCTTGGAAAGCATAGCGTCGCTCCTTACCAGTACTTTGCTGATCACGTTTGTCACTATAAATGTCGATCTTCTCACCCTTCCTTTGCACATTTAAATCATGAGAAAACTTGCACTTGAAACCTTTCGCACATTGTCCCGCCTTAAAGAACTCACATAGAATAGATTTGGGATCAACTCCTGTGCAGTGCCCATGGAATTGAAACTTACCGTATAAATTTATAAACACTAACATGGAAGGTGACGAAATAAAAAATGGGTGAATATCGACAAACCAATAGGAACTTTAGGTTGGCTAACAGCAACCTTAAACAAATCATTCAGCTCCTTCTCTCTGGCCTTCTCATCTTCCAGTTTCTTCTGCTCGGGCACAATTTCAAGGGAAAAAAAAACGATTGTTAGTTCAGACAATGGTCATCAATCTGCATAAGTGCCTTGAAAACGTCGAAAAAGATAACCTTGGCGGCCGCTTTGGAAGGATCAGGCTTAGGTTGGACAGATTGCTGGAGGCTCTGCACGTATTTCTGAACATTTTTGCTTTTGTTCTTATTTTTAAGACCGAAGGTCTTGTCCTCTACAACCTTCTGCTTCTTGGCGAGTTCCGCCTTAGATTGTTGTTTCGGAGGCATGGGTGATCCGCATCAATAGAAACCCCTCGGGAGAAAGAATCAACAGCTTAGGAGTGAAGGAACCCCTCCTCCTCTTCCAGTAAATTCTCGAAGAACACTGATTAGCTAAGCTTCGTGTATGATCGATTGAGATTTGAGAAGGGGGGCGAGGAAGATAGTGAATTGGCGACAAGCGAAGGTTTTTGAACGTCTGTTGTCCGGCTGGTTTGGTTCTGAAGCACTACGAAATCCAAGCAGGATTAGCGATATGGTTTTCCTCCTCCCGACGCACACGAAGCTCCGAGGGGACTTGGGATTTCGAGTCGGCAACTGGTTTTTCTCCAAAGGTTCTTATGGCTGTAGCTTTAAGATTCGGATTTTATTGATTTGTTTTATTGATTTTTTCTTTCTAATTTCTTTCAAAGAAGGGTGTGAAGGAATTGAGTCAAAGTCAAGCTCGGGTATAATTCTACAAATTTGAGCCATCTCATGAGTCGGCTTATTTAGCATCAAAAATAAAAAAATTATATTAAAATAAATTATATTTATAATTAAATGATAAATAGAATGAATATTTAGATGATAATTAATAAGAAATCACTTCATATAAAATGTTAAATCTAAATTTTTAAATGTTTTAAGTATATTAAACAAAACTTTTTAAATATTAATAAATTTTAAAAGTATTTTTTTTAATTTTTTTTAAAGAAGTCGGGCCGACGAGCTAACGACCGAGTCTGACTAGTTTGAGCTTGACTTGTTAGTTTATCAAGCTAAATTCACGAGCCATAACATCGAGTTGAGCTTGAGCCAGCTCAAGAGTCGGCTAGATTCAAATTGTATTTTGAAGAAAAATTTATGTTCTCTACGACTCGTAGAGCATAAATTGGAAATATATATTTATTACTTTTTTTTAGGTTAAGTGTGTTGAAAAGCTCGTTTAAAATTAAAAAAACTCTACTTTATAGAACTATAACTTAAAAAAAAACACTCAAACAGGTAAGAGCGCAAATGAACCTAGCCTAATGTCATTGACTAATTTATCTCAAGTCACTCGTGCGGCTTTAGCGCTCTTCCTTGGCACTAAGCCAACCTAACCCTTACAACGCTAGGATTTGTAAGCACAAAACACTCTTAGAAGAATACTAGTGAAAAGTATTGGAGAAATAAACATTCCTCTAAGAAAGAGTGGTTACAATACTTGAATGCTTAGGATCCTTGGATGCCTCTTGGATGATCCAAATGAAGGGGAGGGACTCCTAGTTATTGTCCTCCACAAGCCTAAGAGAACTTCCTAATTTACATTAGAATAGTCTAGTTTTTAAATATTTTTGCACTATACTCTTTTGTACATGCAAATCCCTAGACATTTCTATGTTATTCTTAATTTATCCTTGGAGCTTTTTCTTATAACATTCTCTAGAATGTGACGGATCCTTCTAGAGTCACTTGGATTATTCTCTTTTTCTTAGTTTTTTTTAAAATATTCTTTCTTATGACAAAAAGAATGTGGCTCACC
>NEWO01000042.1:1025771-1066474 GCA_003013225.1 Phalaenopsis aphrodite | reverse complement strand
ATAGAGTGAATTGGAGTTGAAACGGAGCAAAAAGAAGGCAAAATGAAGAACATGGTAAACCAACTTCTGGTGTCATGGCACCAACTCCTGGCACCTAGGTGATAGAAATTCCCAAGAAACCTGACAAGGAAGCGCCTGGGCTCCAGAACTGTTCTATGTGGTTTCAACATGCCATTAAGAGTTTTTTGACAAATCTGAATGATTAAAGAGGCACTTTTTTGACATTTCTAAGTCCTTGAATTCTCCAAGAACACCAAGATGTCATATAAAAGAGTAGGATTTAGATTATTTCACTTGTTCTTAAGAGATTTGAGAGGGGAATTCGAGAGAATTTGTAAGGGCTTTACTTCAGCATCGTGTGCAACATTGTGGAAGACTTTGTACTTGGAATTTGCTTCTCTCGTCAGAGTCAAAAACTAAGTATCGAGTTTAATATTGTTTGATTTCTGTTGTAAACATATATTTGGTGAAATTGCTTAGATTAAATGAAGTTTTATATTGTGTTCAACATATGTAGTGAGTATATTTCTAACACTTTTCTCTTGTGATTGTTAGGGTAGATTTGTAGGATCATTAATATTATGGAATTAGTTTTTATTGTTTGATTTGATGAGTATTATTCTAGGCTTAATTTACATTTGTTACTAGCCATAAAGCTTGTTAAAATCAGTTGTGATTCATTAAGACTCGAGAGAGCAATGGAGAAACAGCATAGAATATTCACATTGTTCAAATGGCTATGGTGAAGTAGTCAGGAGGCAATGCAATTTAAGGAGATTTGTTTAGATAAGGTTTGAATGAGGAGTTTCTAGGGTGACCGTCGAAAACAAGAGCTAAAATTTGAACCATACTTATTTATGCACTCGAAAGAGGGTAAATGAGTCTTATGCTCCTTTTGTCACTATAACATCAAAATTCCTAGTAGTAATGCCTACAACCTATCTAGTAATTCACAAGAGAAAAGTAATCTTATCAATTTGAATTTCACCTAACTAATTGATAGATGCAAGTTTAACTTAGGTATAAAAACGTAACTTAGGATTAGTTATTAGAAAAATTACCCATAACGATATTCCAAACTAAGATCTGAAAGTAGTAGACTATAACTTTGCTTTAGGAATTATCTACCTCCCCTTCCATGTGGGATCGACATTTCGGACTCAATAGAGCCCTATATTATTGGCGATACATATACTTGTGTGAGAAACCCCAGTGAGTAATAATGCCTAATTTTAAGAACTCAATCAATTTGTTAATCAACGAATCGAGTTTCTAATGCCTTTATTAGGACTAGTATAAATTGTAATAATAGCTGGGGTAGATCAAGTTTCTGACACTGTTATTAGGGAACCAAGCGACGATAAGAAAAACTTAAGGAGAATTTTAGTTTAATATGTATAACTTATATTTGGAAATTATTGTGTGATTATTTAGTGACTTTAGTTAGTTTGTGTTAATTTAAAAGAAAATCCAAAAATACAGAAATATTTTTGAAGTGCTTAAAGTATTTTATATCTTTCCTATTAGTTAAGTCTTTAAAGTTGAATGCTTAGTTCAAGAGTTGCAGACCCTTAAACATATGAATCAGAACTAGATAGAACTATTAAGAGGATTGGGAACCAGAAAAGATATTGTAGAAATGACATATCAACAAGNGGTAAACCAACTTCTGGTGTCATGGCACCAACTCCTGGCACCTAGGTGATAGAAATTCCCAAGAAACCTGACAAGGAAGCGCTTGGGCTCCAGAACTGTTCTATGTGGTTTCAACATGCCATTAAGAGTTTTTTGACAAATCTGAATGATTAAAGAGGCACTTTTTTGGCATTTCTAAGTCCTTGAATTCTCCAAGAACACCAAGATGTCATATAAAAGAGTAGGATTTAGATTATTTCACTTGTTCTTAAGAGATTTGAGAGGGGAATTCGAGAGAATTTGTAAGGGCTTTACTTCAGCATCGTGTGCAGCATTGTGGAAGACTTTGTACTTGGAATTTGCTTCTCTCTTCAGAGTAAAAAACTAAGTATCGAGTTTAATATTGTTTGATTTCTGTTGTAAACATATATTTGGTGAAATTGCTTAGATTAAATGAAGTTTTATATTGTGTTCAACATATGTAGTGAGTATATTTCTAACACTTTTCTCTTGTGATTGTTAGGGTAGATTTGTAGGATCATTAATATTATGGAATTAGTTTTTATTGTTTAATTTCATGAGTATTCTTCTAGGCTTAATTTACATTTGTTACTAGCCATAAAGCTTGTTAAAATCAGTTGTGATTCATTAAGACTCGAGAGAGCAATGGAGAAACATCATAGAATATTCACATTGTTCAAATGGCTATGGTGAAGTAGTCAGGAGGCAATGCAATTTAAGGAGATTTGTTTAGATAAGGTTTGAATGAGGAGTTTCTAGGGTGACCGTCGAAAACAAGAGCTAAAATTTGAACCATACTTATTTATGCACTCGAAAGAGGGTAAATGAGTCTTATGCTCCTTTTGTCACTATAACATCAAAATTCCTAGTAGTAATGCCTACAACCTATCTAGTAATTCACAAGAGAAAAGTAATCTTATCAATTTGAATTTCACCTAACTAATTGATAGAGGCAAGTTTAACTTAGGTATAAAAACGTAACTTAGGATTAGTTATTAGAAAAATTACCCATAACGATATTCCAAACTAAGATCTGAAAGTAGTAGACTATAACTTTGCTTTAGGAATTATCTACCTCCCCTTCCATGTGGGATCGACATTTCGGACTCAATAGAGCCCTATATTATTGGCGATACATATACTTGTGTGAGAAACCCCAGTGAGTAATAATGCCTAATTTTAAGAACTCAATCAATTTGTTAATCAACGAATCGAGTTTCTAATGCCTTTATTAGGACTAGTATAAATTGTAATAATAGCTGGGGTAGATCAAGTTTCTGACACTGTTATTAGGGAACCAAACGACGATAAGAAAAACTTAAGGAGAATTTTAGTTTAATATGTATAACTTATATTTGGAAATTATTGTGTGATTATTTAGTGACTTTAGTTAGTTTGTGTTAATTTAAAAGAAAATCCAAAAATACAGAAATATTTTTGAAGTGCTTAAAGTATTTTATATCTTTCCTATTAGTTAAGTCTTTAAAGTTGAATGCTTAGTTCAAGAGTTGCAGACCCTTAAACATATGAATCAGAACTAGATAGAACTATTAAGAGGATTGGGAACCAGAAAAGATATTGTAGAAATGACATATCAACAAGTTAATGAAGATTTAGTTTTGGATTATAATGTCAGCAGACCTTTGAGGGATTATGTGAACTCTGTGGTGGATGAAATTCACTTAAGTATACAAAATACAAACCCCCACCATAGAGGCTAAAACTTTTGAAGTCAAGCCAACAATTATTTAAATGGTACAAAATAATCAATTTGGAGGATCCTCATCTGAAGACCCTAACTTACATTTAGCGAGTTTTTAGAACTTTGTGCCACATTCAGGTATAATGGTGGTTCTAATGATGTCGTTAGACTTAGACATTTTTCCTTTTTTCTATGGGATAAAACTAAAATGTGGCTTAACTCTTTAGTACTAGTTTTAGTCTAAACGTGGTGGGATTTAGCCTAGAAATTCCTTGCAAAGTATTTTCCATCATCTAAAATCGCTAAGTTGAGGAATGATATCATGTCATTATGTCAACATGACTGTGAATCAATTTATGAGACTTGAGAATGATTTAAGAAACTTGTTAGGAAGTGTCCACATTACGCATTACCCAATTGGCTTATTATTCAAACCTTTTATAACAAATTAGTTGTATCTCTAAAAGCAATCATCGACACTGCAGCTGGAGGTTTGCTTATGTCAAAAACATATGAAGTTTATTCTTTTATAGAGGAGATGTCCACCAACAAGTTTCAATGGCCCACCGAGAGAGTAAACCCCAAAAGGGTAGCAAATATTCATGAAACAGATGCACTCATTATTTTAACTTCTCAAGTAGCAGCTATTGCGAGAAAGTTAGACCAATACAAAGTGAATTATCCTTAAGGACCCCTAGTGATTGGGGAAAATTCATATGAACTGTTGGTGGATACTAACTCTTTTGAAAGTATCCATCAGATAAACAATCGCTCAAATAACTACATTCCAATTATTTCAACCCAGGTTGGGAGAATCATTCCAACTTTAACCTGAATAATAATTTTAGAGGAGAAAACCAATCGTGGTGAGATAATCAAGTTAATCCTATAGATAATTGGAATAATCAGGGTAATTCTAATGTTGGGCTTTTTTTTCTCTTGGAATTAACTCCAACCCATAGTTCAAGGAGAAGAAGTTATCGTTACAAAAAAAAATTGTCATTCAAATGGGGATTCAGCTGCAAAGCCAAGGGGTTGCAATAAGAAATATAGAAAACTGGCTAGGGCATATTGCTAACTCACTTAACAATCATTCTCAAGAGATTCTACCTACTGGCGTTGAGATAAATCCTAAGGAGAAGAATTGTGAGCAAGTTAAAGCTATCCAACTAAAAAGAAGAAGATAAATAAAGGATATGGTTCAAAAGAACATTGAGCTGAGAAAAGAGAAAGAGTAGATCGAAAGACCAATGGAAGAAATTCTTAAGGAATTAGAAAAAAACATATTTTTACAACCAAAATAAATATAGAAAGACCACCTCCATCATTTCCTTAGAGATTCCAAATACAAAAATTAGACTAACAATTCTTAAGATTTATAAAAGTATTCAAGAAATTAATTATAAATATTCCTTTTGTCGAGGCATTAGATCAAATTCCCAGTTATGTGAAGTTTATTAAGGAGGTTCTTAATGAAAAGTTGAAGTTTGAGGACCATGCACCACCTTGTATTATGAGAGAAATAGTTGAGTCAATAATAGCATCCATAGTAGTTCCCCAAGGGGAAGAATTGGAAGACAACCCTAGACAAGAGAGTAACCCAATATAATTTGGTCCATAATCTAAATCACCTGAGGAGTATCCGACCCAAAATTTAGGAGACATTGAATTATCTTATAGGGATTCATTTTGTATAACTTGTAAGAGAGACATTAATATGCAAATAGGGAAATTCATTGGGAGAATATTGGATTTAGAAAGAACCATTAGGAACAATAATTTGAATCGATCCTCTACATTCCATCAAGATGACTGTTAGAGTTGAGAAGGAAATGTTGCAAGAAAAACTAAAATTTGAGGATTTAGTAGAAATTCAAAGATCAACAAAAGATTGGGCGATTAATCGGAGATTACTAAATTGGAATTTTGATCCAAGAGAAATCCTTATTTGTCAGACTGACGAAGTTAAACCAAACGCTTCTTGGGAGACAACCCAAGCTACATATGTGTTAGTTTTTTTTTTTTTTTTTTTGAGTTGTAACTGTTTGTGGTGTGTTGTGTTAGTTGTTGTGTAGATTGAATTGTTTGATGTTGTTTTTGGATATATTCAGTAATTGTGGTTTCACTGTTGTTGTTGTTGTTGCTGCTATGTGATGTATTTCCATGATATTTGTTGTACTGGAACTTTAAATTTGTCTGCTATTAATTTTGAACAAATTAGCTGGTTGTTTTTATATTTCTATGTTGATACATGCATTTTTATTTAGACTTTCTTTAATTCTGTTTTAATTTTGGCATGTGTGGTTCAGACTTGCTTTTTGTCGCATATTGTTCTGTCTTGATGAATACTTGAAAATATTTCGAATTGACAATGAGATAGATTATATTTCTGAGCTGTGATTTTCTTCCTTCTTATATTTCTTGTATTGAATGTTTTACATGTTTAATATCAAATTTGGGGGGAGAAAAATCTTTTAAATGCTTAACTTTAGTTGTCCTCAGTAACTTACAAATAAAATTGATATTATTTTAAAATGATTTGTGGTATGTGGCGTTACATTTATGATGCTATAATTTTGATTTTAGAGATGTTATAGAAAACTTAGTTGAGATTTTAGGAAAATAAGACTCTTATAAAGTTAAGGTATTTTGTAGGAGACAATAAGAAAATAATTTTACTATTTATGGTAATAACAAATTGTATTTTCGAAAAACTAGGATTCTTAAATTTACACTTTATAAGAATTGAGCCTCTATTAAAACCTATTTTCAAACTAATACTCACAATTATCAAGCGAAGGAAAGTGATGAGTTTTTAATTTTATTAGGAGGATAGTGAAATCTAAAACTAAGGAGAAATTTATACACATAATATGCATTTTACTACATAATTGAGCCTCAATTAGCCTTCTTACTTCTGTACGACATAATATACATTTTAGAGACACAAATGAGAAATTTATATACTGGGAGTATCGTTGAACTCAATTATGTATAGATCAAATACAACAATTATGTTCTTCAATACAAGGTAAAAACTATGGCACATTATTCACATCAAATAATTTCTTCAAAGAGTGAGTCATTTTGCCCATCCATAGAATAATTTGGCGACCTAATTTAATAAATCTTCCATACAAAAGTTTAGCCATCAATCAACCTTGTGTTAGGTACATATGTAACTATGTAAGAATTGTGTTGTATGTAGGTAAACTTTCTATAAAAAATTAAAAGATTCCTTGTTCAGTAATGTCCATCTATGATGGCTTATGAATGACATAATGATGTCTTGATACTCTTCTAAACATTAGACTGTTTATCAAATTTAATTTTTTAAAATTGAATCTTGTCTAATACCTTTCATTACAAATATTATAATATTTTTTAAATTAATGTATTTAAATTAATTTACTTATCACAATGTTTATTTGGTTGGCGGTTTTAATTAAGCCATGATAAGCTAAACATTTAAGCAAAATTAAGTCATTTAGATTAGCTGATGTAACTTAAGATAACTTGAGGACTATTTTATTGAATGTTAACATAAATAAATACCTAATAATTTGTAGCATTCATTAATGTTATATTGGCATATTTAATGCAAAACAAAATCAACATGATTTTAATGTACAAAACCAACATGACTTTAATAAAACTAAGACAATATTACTGATATTCATAGTATAAAATTGGGAGATATACATGCATGCAACACAAATCATATGTATTTACAAATCTAACACCTAAACCTTCATATTTACATTCATACCACTGGTGTTATAAACCTATGCATGAAATGAGTACAATATTTTAAAAAAATTAAATTATACTTGTATTTTTAATGAGACTATGGATGTAAATATGAAAGTTTAGTTGTTAGATTTGTGAATACATAAGTATTATGTCGTATGTATGTAAATCAGCCTACAAAAAGCATCAGATCAAGTCACCAGGTCGTTAATCAAATGTCAAAATTCAAATCCAATTAGGTGAAGTTAGCGGCTTACGGCACGTTCGACGGGCTAAAAGAAAGATGCACTAAATGACAAACCTTGAAGGATACTATAAGATATATTTACACTCGAGAAAAAAATTACATTATGATACACAAATAAAATTTCATAATGCTGACATTATTAAATACTAATCAATCAACTCTTATGTTCAATTATAGAAATAAAGAACTAGTGTCATATTCATCTAAAAGTGCATCTGATGATTATATTACTTATGCTCACTAACCCAAATTTTACATAACAATTAAATATTTAACACATTTTACTATACTCCAGCAAAGAAATGCATTGTTACATCAAAATCATTCTTAAAAATTACGCAATAAGAGATGCACCGTGTGGTCTATACGGTCTATATGAATTGGAGGTATTGAAGTCGTATTATAATGAATACTATGATAATAACATCAAATCTATATCTATCCTTACCTTCCCTCATCGCACATAATATTTCTTCTTGTGAAAAATCACAATGAGACCTAAGCATCATTACCGTAGAAAAGCAACTCTAGCCTGCTCCAACAACCCACACACTCGGCTTAGTCGCCCAATTGAAGGAATCACCACAATTCCCTTCAACTATGGCACGCCACCGTCGTTGCTCGTCGCCTCTAACAACTTTGGCCTTCTCAGTAGCCATAGTCGCCGCCCAATTCCTTGTAGCAAAAGCCATCGGCTTTTGTTACAATCATCACCATCCCTTCTTACAGCACTAACAGCCTTTATCCCCTATTGCAGCAGACATTGTTATCTTCCCTGATGTCGCCAGATCCTAGCTTTTTTCATTCTATTCATCCGCTGACAATCTCAAAATCTTAATTTTTTTTTTCCTATTCCTAATTTATTCAATTACAATATTTTTACTTTTGTTATTTAAACAATTTTTTTAAAAAAAAAAAGTTAATTACAAAATTTTCAATCTGGGTTTACAATAAAATGTTCGAAGAAGAAATCCAAAATAAGTCATATGAAGAATCAGGCATGGAGAAAGTATGTAAATCAGCCTAAGCAGATCAAAGCAACACAGTAATTGTGATAATAAGACATTTATTTGAAGTATCATTACCATGAGAAGATAGTATAAATGCGTGTTACAAAAAATGATAGAATATCATACAAAAAAAATTGCATATTTTGCCAATGTGCCAGAAAATAAAAGAGTAGAAGCAGTAATATATAAACAAGTGAACATTGTCAAAAGTATTTTGGATGAAACTTATTTGATGATAAAACTTCTATGGCAACTGTTATTATAAGAGTGAATATTGTCAAGACACATCATCATCTTCAACAAAAATGTCTAGTAGAGATGAAAGAAAACTCATTGATCACTATATAGTAAATATGAATGATAATGGATCATGGAGAAGAGGACAACTACAACTCAGAACATATCTTTAGAGCATGCTAGAAAGACATAGACTGCATATGCATTGAAAGTTTTTTTTTTTTTTTAAATTAGAAAGATATTATAATAACAAATTTAATGAAAATCCCCAAAAGCAATGAGAATGTTAAGAGACTTCATTATTTATTATATTCTTGATTAAATTTATGGAAATTGTGTTAAAAATAAGAGAAAAATTTATCATGCTAAACATATTTAATTTCTAACCTTGCTTTTACATGATAAATTACTTTCCTTTAAAGTCTTATGTTATTTTATTAGGTCACGTCTACATACAAAATTATTTTGCAGAATTTCTTGTCAAAATATTTTGCTTCTTACACAATTTTTTAATTGATCTAGGCACAATTTGTCATTTTTTACTTTGTTATAATTTTACTATATTTCATCAATATATTTATAGATTACCTTATTGATATATTAATTCTCACATTTTTTTTAGCTTGACATAATTGTATAATTATGAGGTCTCCAGTCTTAACCTTTATGCCCCATCTAATGAATGAAAAATATTTCAATAATTACACAACTTTAAAATGCAATGAAAACAACAAAATTTAAAAATGGAGAAAATCTATAGGGCTTCAAACAAAATAGTACAACCTGGGGTGTTCACAGGCACTATTGCTAGGAGAAGATATTACATCTGGGCTCTAATAAATAAATAAATAAAAGATATGTGCCACACCCCACATTTTGCCCAGCCCTTTTTAGAGAACATGTTTTAAATAGCTGATGAACCAACCCAACCTGAAATAATGTATGTGTCAAGGACTGCACCTTTTTATGGATGTATTTCTTGCAATTTGAAGATCACTGATGACTTAAAATCTGCGACATTGGCGATCTCTATTTCATGCCTGTTAGCACTATTGTTTTTCCATCTACACGATCATTACTCCTCCTATGTTGCATCTTCTTCACCTTCACAACAGATTTTTTTTTTTCTTTTTCGTCTCACTTGTTTTTCCAAAATCCTAAATCATGTCAGTCATTTATTCAATTTTTCCCGCTACCAATATCGCTTCATTTACATTATTTCGGGTCGGGCATCATTTCAGCTATCTAAAACATATTTTTTAAAAAAAGGGTCAGGAAAAACTGTGGGATACGGACATCTTTGGATGAGGTAATATTTTCAGACGCCAGAAGGCATTGAAAGTAGTAGAAGTAGCAAAAGGCGTGGCAATACATCTAAACAATGTAAAATACAATGGAGAAAACGTATAGGGGGCTTCAACCAAAATGATATAAACACTGGATAACCTCATTATTTACCAGATTCCGACACTAAATAAATACAAGCGCACACATACAGAAAAGAAACCCGGAAGGAACAATAGTTAGGTTCAAAAAGGCCACACAACATTCAAAACAATGAAATCTAACCTTATACTCCCATGCATAACGACAGCAGCACACCGAGGACCGTGCCAAAAGCCAACGCATCATGATAGCATCTTCATTAATACACATCATATAAGATAGACAGTGCCAAGCATCAAATTTCAGGTTCAGATACAAGTCTTTACATACCTAAATCAGGCACATAGCATAACTAGGCTATTAAATGCTGATAAATAAAGACACATACTGGTTCGCACTAGTATAATCAGGTAGCTGGGTGGACCCAATGGGTTGGAGCTCAGCTGGGGAGGTGATGGCCAATGGCTGGAGGCTGAGTGCAGATCTGAAGAAGATAGGGGGTGGTGACAAGTGGATGTTGTGGCGGCTGAGCGTAGCTGCTGCCGATTGTGGAACTAGCGGTAAAGAATCCTGATGATGCTGCACAAGTGTAAGAAGGCGGTGGGGAGAAGCCATGGAACTTACAGGCCGGACAGCTTTTAAGAGCTGTTAACCCTGCCTCAGCCTTCTTTTTCATTGCTCTTTCCTGTGTCGTAACAATCAACGATAAAATATATGTAAGAGAAATAGAAAGATTTACATGCACACCACTTAATTCTTATGGATTTACAAATGCAGCAAAAATTTTAATTATTACATACATGCCACTTTTAACTATGCATGATGAGGTGTACTTCACTTTTTTTCAAGTTAAAATAGTGATATTTTTTATGTTATTTATATGATTGATATGATTTGGGTTTATAAATTAAAAAAAGTAAAGTTTAGGTGTTAGACATGTAAATACATAGGAAATGGGTGGTATGTATATAAATTCCCTGAAATAGGCATGATGGTAAATGTATGTGCTCTTGCATAAACATGTAGAAGAGAATATATACAATAAGCTAGAAAAAGAAACTAAATTCAACAACAATTTTATATGCCTTATTACATTCACGCACCAAAATCTTATTAATATCCTAACAATACACTGATCCAGATTATAAACTAGCAAAACAAAGATAATAACACAATCTTCTCTATGATCTTGAGAAAAAATCAGTAGCATGAGCATTGAATTACACAGGTGAAGGACTGTTTTACTATTTCCAGAGTTTGTATCAAAACTAAGGTATGGGTATTTGAGTATCACATGGAAAAGCATCACAAATAATTCTATATAAAGTTTTTAGGAAACAGTTTAATTTTTTTGCATCCAAATAAACGTAAAATAATGTTTTGGAGGCATTTGAAAAAATAATGAGCAACTAATAACCGAAAATATGAATAATGACTGGGGTTTGCTCAATGAATCCAAATAAACATGAAATAATGTTTTGGAGGCATTAAAAAAATAATGAGCAGCTAATAACCGAAAAATATGATAATGACTAGGGTTTGCTCGATGAATCCATCTATATGCAGTCAGAATTCCATATAAGTATGGGCCACCTGATCTCACTCCTCAAGGATGCAGCTAGGAATCATTGGTCTTTGATGCAGAACATGTCATGATCGACCTTTCGCAGTTCTGGAAGGATGGCATTCTCAATTCCAATTTTATATGCCTTATCACATTCACGCACCAAAATCTCACTTCTCATTATTGTGCCTTCTAGTAAGCAATTTCCACCGATCTCAAGCCTTCCAATGAAACGGCATCAATTCCCTGTTTCTTTTGTAAACACTATTCATTTTTAGCCTTCGATTGAAGATTTGCAGCCATATTTATAAGATATCGTCACTCTTAGCTGCTTTTTACTATCTAATACCGGAGTTAAACCCAAATGACAATAGAAATGTAACTTTTATTATGAAAATTAAATATATATTACAATCAAAGATACTTGTAATTAGAAAATAGCAAAAGACACAGCAAAGCTCAACTAGACTTTAGGTCGAGGGTGGCGGTGTTGCGTTTTACAGAGAATTACCAAGTATGAAGTGTTTGATGGTCAGAAGACAACAAAGGTAACAGTCAGCTGTTGGATGGCTGGAAGGTGGGCAACCGTAGAGTATGTTGAAGGTGGGCCACTTACCTAAAGCCAACCAGCCCTTTCTCCCTCCTAGCTAAACTGGTTCAGCCTCCAAGAGCTTCGTCTAGTTCAGGCCCAAAGATACAATGCATCAGTATATCAGAGTTGGGGGGCTTCGACCTCATTCGTTGAAACTTTTGTCTGCGTTGAAAGTGATAGAACTATTGTACCCTCTTGAGGCTAAAAGATCTTCGACTGCAGCCCAAGAAGTACTTAGATCACTCTATCAACTGTGTTGTTCCCTAAAACACCCGAGGAGTTATCCTCACTTGCAAGAAACTATCCATATCAGTCCAACCAAATGAGAGAACATTGTTGAACTAGACTGGTACTTCGTGGCAAGTGTGCCATGCAGAGTCTTCCAAAGATAGCTCAGGATGGTTCATCCCTATATGATGCGAGAACAGACTATACTCCCTCTAAGGTGGCGGTCATGGCGATGAGATATCGATCATGATGCCCTGAAATAATCTCTGTAGTGATTGCCCCGTGTTTGGACTCAACATCTAAGTCAACTTATCTCTATCATCACCAAAATAGATCCTACTAGCACTTATCCACTGGCAAGGGCACCTGTAATCTCAAACTCCGCATAAGAACTATGTGATTGCCATCCTTAGTGAAGGAGTAGGTATTCCTGAACTTGACAAGTTGAATCCGACGATCATATTGTTATGTTCTCCCCAACAATAGGTTGCAGACATCCATCGGCACCATGCCGCTCAAAATCTGATCTTGCACCAAACTCTCAATTGGAAACATAACGAGACACCACCTGTCAATATTGAATCTATTTTTTTTCTCAAACACATCAAAGAGTATGACTGAGAGTGTCTCTAAGTTGTGAGACTCAACTTGTGCACCCTTTGCGTAGAAGACACATTTTTACCGCTTCTCCATCATGATGAAACTGCATATATTTCTCGTTAGAGTGCAATGAGTGTAGATAATGTTGTGGTCCAGCCACTACTGATCCCTCATAGCCTCAATCTATAGGGCTCATTGAACTATAAACATCTCGCCCTCATCCGGTGGAAGGTGGGCTCCTCACCCTTTTTTTATCTCTCTTCACACTAAGTTCCTCCACGACACCCTGTACAGTGAAGGACACAATTTGGCTCGTTAGTAAATTGGAAACGATGTGTCCAAATCATGGCATATGAAACATTTCCTGGTTGTGACTGTATTGGGGGTGCCACTCTTCTAAGACATCTTCACACTTGACAGCTTTATCATCACCCTAACCAGCTTTATCAACTACCTTAGATCTGCTCCTACTGATGTCTCCAACTATAGGTGGTTGTCTGAATGGCAGTGAGTGTCCGCTCTGCTTCTGTTGTCTCTCCACATTCAATGCTAAGGTCTGAACGTCACTCAAAGACCAGTAAAATTATAGCTGAACCACATTGTCGTTGACGGGCTTCAGGCCTCTAAAGTACCAGGTTATTGTGTGTTCCTCTAACTTTGTTAGATCAAGTTTCATCTTAAAATGCATAAAATTTGTTGTGTACTTCTCCACAAATAGGTCCATCTGCTGTATGTAGTGAAGCCTCAGGAAAAATTTTAGATAATAGTGTGGGGGTAGGTACTATAGCTGTAAATCTCTCTTTATCTTCTCCAGGGTAGTAATATTGCTCCATCCTTCTCTATTTCTCTCCCTCTTCAGGTTCTCCAACCATAACGAAACACTCTTCTTTAGTTTGGTAGCATCTAATTTCACTTTTTGATTATCTGACACATCTTAGTATTCAAAGACCTCTCAATAGTCTGCAACCACTCTATGAAGTCATCTAGATTCATCTTCCACTTAAAATTTGACATGCCCGCTTTCACTCATGAGTCTTTGCACCCACTAACAGACACTCGATTATTATATCTTGCAACAGACACTCCATCTCTGTATCTTCCAACATGTACTCTAACTTTGTATCCTTAAAAAAACACTTCATCTATGTATCCTCCAAGAAGTATTTCATCTCTCGGTCTTCTCTGATATTGAATCCCAAAGTGCCTCAATCTATCTTCTTCTCCACTGGAATCATTCCTACATAAGAGATTCAAATGTTCTCTCTCTCCCTATGAGATCTCGCTATCATACTCATTGGTGACCCCTCTCTGGGTCCTTCCCTCAAGTTCAAGGAGCCATTGTAGCACTGGCGGAATTCTCACTGCATTTTGTCCATGGTAAATCCTGATCAAGTTCCGAAAATTGACACTTCGGAGGCATGATTAGGGTTTAAGGTAGGTATGTAGATGTGAAGTACGGTGGGAAAGAAAATTTTTGAGTGGAGATAGAGTTGGGTATGGGTGAATGCTATAAATCCTAAGATAGGAATAGAGTTGGACTAGCTCTGATACTAAATGATACTAGAATCAATCCCAAATGACAATAGAAGTGCAACTTTAATTATGAAAATCAAATAGAGAATACAACTAAAGATGTTTTAAACTACAAAATAGTAAAGCGCAAGAAAAACTCAACTAGGGCTTAAGTTGTTATGGAAAAATAGCGAGTATTGAGGGTTGGATGGTTGGAAGTCAAAAATGGAAGAAAACAGTTAGTTGTTGAATAGCTGGAAGGTGGGCGACAGTAGGGAATGGTGAGGTGATTGCAGCAGGGAGGTGGTTGACAAGATATTGGAAGGTCCAAGTAGGCTCATGGTAACAAGCAAGGCGGTTGGAAGGGGGTGGCAACAAGGTGGGAGGTGGCTGGAGAGGATGGCACTAAAGATGGGAGGGGTTGGGTGGTAGGCGGCTGCAAGAAAACAACCAAGGGGCTGTTTTCCAGGTGGATAAAGCTAAAGCGGCGACGATAGCAGTGGAGGAAAGGCTGTGGGATGCAAAAAATGGTAGATAAACATCACCTCTGGACGAGTTACAGCCGAAGCAACTTCTAGTCATAGGATACAACCCTATGAGAGAGAATTGGAAACACAGACGACTATCTTGATAAAAACAGATAAAAAACTGCCCTAAGCACATAATACAACATATAAATACTATTAAGTAACAAAGAAACAGAGAGCCCCACTCCTATTTTATAAACCATGCTTTTAGTAGATGCCCCTTCAGTTTTGCCAATATACTGTCCCTCTCCAAGTACTTGTCGACACTGGATAACGGTGTAGTGGCAAGCCCATAATATATCAGATGAGGTGAATCATGCCCATACCAGAATCTTAAAAGGGGTGGTCGTGTCGCAGTATGGTAGAACATATTATACCAATATTTGGCCCACACAATCCACCTAGCCCAAAACTTCGAAAAAGCATATACAAAATAATGCATGTATTTCACCACACTCCTGTTGGCCACTCCATCTGCTCATCGATTTGGCAATGATATGTTGTGTTTCTCTTAAGGATTGTTCCTCGTAACTTGAACAACTCCTTCTAGACCTGGATGAGGAATACCTTATCCCTATCTGATACAATAGATTTCAACATTCCGTGCAAACAAATCACTTCCAGTGAGCATCGTAGCGACTAAAACGCTATGTAGAGGTGGCATAATGGAATGAAATGTGCATACTTGTTAAGGCGATCAACTACCACAAAAATCTGTAAACCCTTCTAATCGTAACAATCCAAATAAAATCTTTTTTCACTTCTACCCAAACCTTCTCCGTTAAAGTTAAGGGCTGCAGTAACTCTCCTGGTGCCATGTTCAAGTACTTGTGTCGTTGACACACATCGTACATTATCAACATGGCCTCTATGTATCTGCGTGTCTCCACCTAATAAAGCTTTATCGATAGACGACTATATGTCTTTTGTACCCTGAGTGTCCCCCAATTGTACAACCGTAAAACTCCTGCAATAGTTTGGGGATGTGCTTTGATGCCCTCGACAACACGAAGTAGCTGAAGCACCCTTAATGCATATCCTAGATTACTATTATGGCCTTGTAGCGACTCTACCCATATTTTCCTCAGCCTTTCATCCTGCTCACTCTCCCGTCTCAAGGCTTCCCAATCTAGGACCAAGGGTATCGATAAGGCTGTCAGTAGGGGCTCCTCCACCTTTTTCAACAGTGCAGCTATGACTTCATTCTCCAACCCTAGTTGATACTGAATCTTGAAATTATATCCCAGTAACTTGGATAACCACCTCTGATGCTCCTCAGTCACAATCTTCTACTCCAAAAGGGACTTCAAGCTCGGCACTTCTAAATGGCCAAAACAATATTCATTAACTATCACTCGTACACTGACTTGAGCCTTGTCATAGTTGAGAGAACCTGACTGAAGTATGCAATCGGTCGACGGTCCTACATGAGTATTGCTTCCAATTCGTACCCTGACACATATGTTTCTAACACAAATGGTTTACTTAAATCTGAAAGTGCTAATACTGATACGCTAGTCATGACTCTTTTCAAATGTTCAAAGGATTGTGTTGCTGCTTGCCCCACTTGAAATTGTCTTTCTTCAGCTACTCCTTCAGTGGCCATGCTACTGTGTCGTACCCCTTAATAAATGTTTGATAGTATATGGTGAGACTAGGAATCCCCTCAACTCCTTCAAACTTCTAGGTAAAGGTCAGTCCATCATTGCCTCGATCTAGGACGAGTTCGCTGCTACTCTTGCCCTGGTCACCACGTGTCTTAGGTACTCCACCTGTAACTTTGCAAAAGAATATTTCTTCAAATTAATGTACAATTGATGCTCTCTCATTATCTTGAGGACTGTCCTCAAGTGCCTCACACGCTGTCTCTCTACAAATGTAGATTAGAATGTTATCGAACAAGACCAGGACGAATTTCCTGAGGTAAGGTTGAAAAATCATATTCATGAGGGATTGAAATGTGATTCGGGCGTTGGTGAGGCCAAACAACATTAGAAAGAATTTGTAATGTCCTTCATGTGTCATGAATGTTGTCTAGTACACATCCGTTGGATTCATCCTAATCTGGTGGTATCCTGACTTAAGTTCGACTTTCGAGAAGATGACTGCCCCATAAAGCTCATCTATCAGCTCATCAATCATTGGGATATGAAACTTATCTAACACAGTCTCCTTGTTCAAAGCCAGGCAGTCCATGCAAAATCTCCAACTACCACTTTTTCTTCATTAACAGGAATCGATTGGTAAAGAGGCTCATGCTGGGCCTAATAATTACTTCTTCAAGCATCTCTTGGATCAACTTTTCTATCACATCCTTCTGAATATGAGGATATTGCTACGGTCTGACACTGATATGATGAACATCCTCCTTTTTGTGAATGACATGCTCGTGCTCCCTCGATGGTGGTAAACCGCTCGATTGCTGAAATGCATCAAGAAACTCTTCTGACTCAGAACCCCAAATCTCCTTTATGCTCTGCAACTCAACCAAATAACTTAACCTTGCTCCCCACATCGTCTTGACCATGGTTTTGAGCAAGACCATGATTTTGCATGGCAACACCAAATTCCTACCCTCCACCTTGAACTTCGTTGTCAGGGATTTCCAATCCACTTTCGTCTCCCCAAGAGTTTGTAGCCACTTCAATCCCATAATCACATCAATGATACTCAAGTCCAGGGGAAAGAAGTCCTTTACCGCTCGTAGGCCCTGCCGTGTCAGAGCTGCTCATTTGAACAATTTTCAACTTTTCTCCACATTCCATGTCCCAATAATGACACCAAAGCTCCCCGTATCTACCAACTCCAACCCTAGATGATCCATAACCTGATTAGAAATGAAATCATGTGTGGCTCCACTATTTACCAACACCACAATCGGCTACACCCCAATATGTCCCCTCACTATCAAGCGTAGTTCAGCGTAAATCCTACCACTGAATTGAGGGACACCTCCATAACATCGAAGTGCAAATACTCCTCTTCATCCACCGTGTCTTCCTGCGACTCCTCACTATCTATCTCCTTCTCATTAACTGCAAGGACTTGTAGCATGCGCTCCTTGCAACGGTGCACCGGGCCTTATTTCTCGTCACATCGGAAACATAATCATTTCACTCTTTTATCCTGCAGTTCTGCATCGGTAAGACGCTTGAAATAGCCCCCAGAATGGGTCCCCACAATTTTCTCCTTCGATGTCTCTTTCTAAAATGGCACCATTTGGATCCTTGGTGGCTTGGCCATCGAGACAGTTTTGTAGAATCCCCCCAAGGTGCTGCCCTTGCTAGTCTTCTTCAAATATTTTTTTGTAATCCATCATCTAAATGAGCTACATCGTCTCCCTCAATTCCAACGGTTTCAAAGGTCGAAGGGCTGCTCGGATGTCGGATTTTAAGCCCAGCAAGAACTTTCCCTTCAGTCATGCTGTAGAAATACCTCTCAACCGCCCCGACAAGAACTCGAACTTCTCTATGTATTTTGTGAATGTCCCCTCCCGAGTCAGAGCATTGTAAGCGCTTTCCTCCTCGTCGCCCTCTTGTTCGATTTCATTCCCTTTCGATTCGACCAAGGATTCTCTGATTAACCCTTGGTTAGGGTTTGCAATTTGAATCGACTGCGAGTTCTTGGATTGCATCTCCAGAAGTCTTTTCAACGTTTCCTCTATGCTCCCAAATCGATCATCCATTAGATTCTTTATGGAAGAAAACCTATCCTCCATGATAGCTAACATTTCCTCCATTCCCTATCTAATTTGTCATACTTCTTCCACCGTATCCACTTTGTTTGTTGTCATTCCTTCAAGATCTCGATCTGATACCAATTTGATACGATCTGAGACCAAAAACAATGAACAAATAACAAAAGAATTGTGAGAGGTGGGGAAACTCCATCGAGGGCTAATTTTAATAATACCAACGAAAACAAACAAGATTCGACGTTGATCTACTGTTTGAGAGGTAGATCATCTCTTCACAAACCCTGGACGTCGCTAGAATCACCACAAGAAAAAAAAAACTGCAACAAATATAACATAAAACGAACCCTAGACAATTGGCCCTCCTAAATACTCTCTAAAACCCTTTCCAAACTCTTCCCCCCAAAAATCCTATTAATTTTCTCCACTTGTGTACGTGATTAGAGTGTTGGTGGGCCCCACTAGGGAGAAGAAATCCTCTACGGTTGGACCAAGAGTTTCCACCCTCTCCTATTGAACCGATCAGCGTATGGGTGAGAAGAGTGGTTCAGTCAGCTGGGTCTAGACTGGTTCTGCCTGGACAGACAGCCTGACAGGTTACACAAAACTAATAAAGAAAAAAACAATTGACAACATCAGATCAATCATCAAACATTGTTTGTATTTCTATAGGACATTACAATAACAAACTTCAAACTAGACAGTAAAGAGAATTATTTTCTTTTTCCTTCTTTTTTTTTTTACTTTGGGGAAATTTACAAGCATTCCTTACAATTCTTATGTATTTAAATATCTAACACCTAAAATTTGAAATTTACATGTACAATGGTGCCATAAACCTTTGCATGAAAAGGGGTATTTCACTTTTAAAAAGTTAGTTATAGTGGTTTTTTTTCTATGATATTAAAATTTTGAGTGTTATACATATAAAAATGAAAGCCTAGGGTTAGATATGTAAATATATAATAATTGTGTGGTCTTTATATAAATGCCCCCTTAATTTTCTCCAAAAAATGTAACTACAAAAGAGGAAGAGTACTTCTGCTAGTTATTATGAACCAAATAAATAACAGACTAATGCCTGCTAACGAAATCCATGATATCAAGTTACTTACTGGCATTTGCTTGACATGATTAGAAGCCTCAAATGAGCCATAGTACAAGAGTTGGTCCACTACATTAACATTTCCTTTTGGACTACAGACGGTAGGCTGGGAGATACTTAAATTCAAGTCAATGCCATGACCAAAATCTGTTCCATTGAGTTAGATCACCAACAACGTTTTCAACTAGCAGTGAATTATGTATAAAAAAGAACAAAAAAGCGTGCAATTCTTAACTAGATAAAGCAACATAATATCTAGGCCAACACCTTCAACATCATCCCTGGGAAGATCTCCTTCGTAAGCGTGTTGCTGAAAATTGGTGACAGCTTCCTTCCCTTTACATGTTATAGCAGCTTTATCATGCACCCTGGAGTCCGTGAAGCGAAAAAAAAAAAAAGAAAAAAAAAGGGAGGTGTTTTATATCTTAACAACCGGATAGATGGTAATAACTCTAAGGAAATTCAATGATCAATAATTCCATGCTTTGATGAACCTTGCAGTTTTCAATTCACCGTCAAATAACCCACCTTATACATACCTGCATGCAAGCATTGGGTTCTCAATAGTAAAAACTGGTTCTCTTAAAGTTCTGTGCCTCCTTAAAACTAGTCAGGAGGCTTTTTGTAAAGGAACAAATATTAGATGCTCAATTAATTAGTGTTGGTAGGGATATATAGGTTATGAATTTTCTTAATAATGAAGGCCCACATATTAATGCAAAAGATAAAAAATATGATCACGTACACTCATGACATGAAAATTAGGATATCATGTATTCATGCAGAATAGATAAATCAACATCCCATAGATTCGTGCCAAGGAAATCAAAATTTAACAAATTCATGCCAAAGAAGGAAATCAAGATCCATGAATCCAAAACCCATATTTAATTTTTTAATCATTTTCTTATTTCATTCCAAAATTAGTCTATATATTGCTTTGTATCAAATGTTTTGGCCATAACAAAGAATTTTTTTTTTCCCATTTCATTTTTTACATGATATTAGAGTCAATTGCACTGCTAGTCCCATCCTAGTGTCGCTACTGCCTCTAGCCATCTCCCAGTGTAACCAGCCCCTATTGTTAGCATTATTATCTCCCTGTGATACTACTTGGCCGCTTTCTCAAATTAGCAGCAATGATTTGGCTGCAAATTGCATTCAGGATCACACAATCAAAATATGCTACGCTTTTCAAAAGCTTGACTCTAAATCTGTTAATGACTTACATTAACAAGCATCAAGATCTCAAGTGTCTCATCCACATAAATCAAGAAAGCCAAAAGCCTATTATGCTACCAACAACACTAACCATTTCCATATGGTTGCTAGATAGTGGTGCTTCTCACGACATCATCGCCTACTTTGGTAATCTCTCACTACATACTTTGTGTAACGACCTTGATAATGTTATATGATTGGATATGGCATGAATTAACCCATAACCCACATTGGTTAAAGCTCTTTATCTTCTACATCTCACACATTTTCCTTCAAATAATGTCTTTGTGTACCCAATATTACAAGAATAAAAAACTTTTTTTTCTTTTACCTTTTTTTTTTTTTTTGTGACCATGTAACTATTAATTCATACTACCATTTTCCATGTGAAGGATGTAAGCACAAGTGAAATCCTTTTGAAGGGGCAAACTAAAGATGGTGACTATGAATGGCTAGTCTCTCCACTCCACTAATCTCCACTCATTGTCTTTTTTAACCTCAAAACCCTTCGTCTGAGTGGCATAAAAAATTTGGCCATCCATTCTTTTCAATTCACATATTTCACAATTCAATCTAGATTTATCAGCTTTGATATTATCAAATATCTATTACAATGCATGTCAATGCAATAAAAGCCATAAAGGTCTATTCTCTGCATCCACTAGTGTAGCTTCAGTACTTTAAATATCATGTCAGCTTAGTCATTCACTTCATAAAATACATTTGGTATTATCCACTCAAGCAAAAATCTCATATTCACAATGTCTCTATACTCATATAATCAAAATGAGTATCATGCTCTTAGCACATTCCAATCAACTAATGACATTTATCATCTTAATTGTCTATCACTGACCTAAATATAGAGATATCAAAAATTTACCTCACTCAATAACCATCCAAACAATCCAAGTTTGGGTAGACTCAATTATTATCCGAGTCAAGCTTGAGTGAAAATTATAGACCCAATTATTATTGTTGTCCAATTCAGGTTGTCTCAATTAACTCAATATCAACTCGAAATTGACACAATTATTCAAGTTCAGGATAGGCAGGCAAATTGAATTAAATGTGTCATGCTCATTTAAATTGAATTGTATTGACCCAAAAAATCATATGATTCATATAATAAATAGATTGGCAAGTCAAATTTGATTGAGTTAGGTTAGAGTAAAATATTTTGACCTAAAGGGTTTGAGTCAAACATATTCAGGTTGGATCAACTTTGGGATAGACTCAAGCCGGACCCATCAAGCTGAATTGACATCCCTCACCGAACATAATGGATAATCTATAAAGTCATTATTATATTGTTGAAAGTAGTCTCTATCTCTCCCCCTCTCCCTCTCCTAACTATGCATTCATGTCATTTTTTGATTAAAATCTTGTTTTTGTCATGATAGACTGCTGCATAAATTGTCTAACAAATTCATTTCTTCTCTCCATATAAATAACATCTTAGCTTGCCGCCCAACCATTCCAAACATCATGTGCTCAATTGCCTTTGTTACCCATGTCTTCACCTATACACCATGAATAAACTTAAATCTCACTCCAAACCTTGTGTTTTACTCAACTATACTTGCAATCAAAGTGTTTGTCACAGCCTCAACACTACCACATCCACATTTATCCATTATCATGTATATTTTGTTGAGTCTATCTTTCCCTTTGCATCTCCTTCCTTACCTATAAAGACAACCTCAAGATAGTATCCTCCCGACAGGCAACCTACCCTTCCCCCCAAGACCTCTTTCATGCACACAATCCACAACACCCCCATTTGTAGTGCCACCATATATGACCTCCATACCAAACAAAACACACTATACCCCCAACTTCATCCACAACACACCAAGGTCTCTCTTCCACAAAAACACCCCACCAATAACCTCTTACCACAATAACACTCACCTAATCACCATCAAGAAAATAACAACATTTGCAAATCAATCCAAACTTGCTCCATGACTAAACTAGCCCAATCAATGAATGCCTAGTCTCTCCATAATGTGAAAAACCATCATTTGGGTGGCATCATAAATTAAGGCTATCTGTAGTTTTCAATTCTAATGTTTCCATGTTCAAACTAGTTTTATGGCTATCTGTAGTTTTCAATTCTAATGTTTCCATGTTCAAACTAGTTTTATCATCCTCAATGTCATCAACTCTCCATTATAATTTGTCAATACAATAAAAGTTATAGAAATTCATTCTTTGTCTCAATTATTGTCATCAATTTTATATACCATGTCATTAGGGTTGTAATCTAGCCGAGCCAAATCGATTATGTCATGGTTTGGACTTGGGTTGGTTGAGTCATAAGTTGGTTATCTTCGTTCAAGCTAGAGACAAGCTTAAAAAATATGTTTATACTTAGCTTGCTTAATTTTTTTTAATGTTCATACTTTTGATTTGTACTTGGCTTATTTTTATTAATTAAGAAGCAAAAAATTTGAATGAGCATTTAATTTTTCAAATAAAATTAAACATTTGATTTGTAATTTATTCTTCATATAAAACTAATAAATAAATTAAATTTTAAATGAGTATTTATTTTTTATATGGTTATCAACAAGTGATCTTATGAATCTCAATAAATAAGTAATTACATAGATTTCAAATTAGAAATTTAACATGTTAATGACAAGTAAATAAAATACTATATAATTTGTAAATTTTTTGTAATCAAATAACATAACTACGGTCAAGCCAGTTCATTGAAATAAAATATATAAAAAAAAGAATCTTTGAATTTATGTGTATGTTAATATTAAATTATAATATGTTATTATTAAATATATTATTCAATATGTTCTAATTAATCTAATTTTATCTAAATAATATATCATACAAGTATAAAACATTTAACAAGTTACCTGTTGAGCAACAAATAAGTTTGTTCGTGAACATTTAACTTGCAAGTTGGACTATGTTCAAATTTGATTCATTTAAGCTCCGAGTTTTTAAAAAATTTTCAAATATATTTATTTACTAATTTGAACAAACAAGATCCACTATTAATCGAGCCTAGTTCGAGTTGTTCATCAAGTGTATTGGTTCATTTATATCCCTACATGCCATTAATCTTTGTCAATCGCCATACCAATTTATTTAGTACAACACACTTGAGTAAAAAGCTTGTTAGTCGCAAAAATCAACTTATACTTCGACCATACAAACGAAACAAGCTCTTCACGCATTTCAATCCAAAAGTGACATCTAAAATCGCAAAAAATCCATCACGCAATTGAACGTAGGTCTATTAAAAATTTGAACCAAATCAACTACCCGTCGCAAAAATCTAAGTTGAGGTTCATGCAATTCCGATTCAAGTCATGTTCAAATCTGAATTATTATTAGTCCTATTCGGGTTGACCAAATTAACCTCAATTGAGCCCAAAATTAATCTGATTATTATATGAGTATAGGTTAGATAGGTTTATTAGGTTAAACAAGTCATATTAGGGTTAATTGAATCATGTTGATCTAAATATAACTCATACAATAAATAGACTGTCTGTCAGGTCACCTTCAAGTTAAGGTTAGGGTCAAATATTTTGACTCATATAATAAACAAAAAATATTTAAATCAAGCATACTTTGGTTGAGTCAACTGGCTAGACCCAAACCCTTCCCGCCTCAATCCAAATTGACACCTCTAAATAAACATAATGGATACTTTGAAAAGAGTCATTGTTATATTGTTGGAAGTACGCTCTCTCTTCATGCATCCACTATATTTTCTATTTGGACTCATAGCTTATTGTTATGACAACCTACCTCAGAAAATTTCTACCCAACCCTCGTTTTCATCTCTCCTCTCCATATGAATGACCACTTAGCTCGCCTACCAATTATTCCCAAATTCATGTGTTCGACTTCCTTTGCTCTACATGACTTCACTCATACACCATAAATAAATTTATATATCGCTCCAAACCTCGAGTCAGACCCAAAACCAACTTGTCATTCCAAACAGATGCCTCTACTTGAGCATAATGGAGACTTTGAAAAGCAACATTGTTATATTGTTGAAGGTACTCTCTCTCTCTCTCTCCCTCATCTTAGTGACACGGGATGCAATTTTTCCATGGGCAAGAGACTTCCGCCCTGTAGATTCGAGGCATAGGGATCTCATGATCATGGAAGTAATAGGCCCAGAAATTTGGTTTCTTTTTTATTTCCTATTTGCAGCAAGTTTTTATTATTATTATTTTCTTTCTTTTCTGATATTTTCCTATTCCTTTATTTTCAAATTAAGTGATTTGTTTTTAGAAAACTACCTATTTATATGTTGTTATTTTATGATTTAGCAGACTTTCAACTACTATTTTGCATTTGAAATATTTTCTCTATTTTATGCTCTCCAAAATGTTGTATTCTCTTTTCTTTTTGCAAATGGTAACATATGTATTTGCTCAGAAATATATGGTGGATCCTTCTTGCCAACCATAACCTGTTGTTTTGTTTGATCAATGTGCATGTTGTTTGATGGCCATAAATTGTTGTTGGCCGCAGGAAAGCAACATTTTTCCATTTCCATTTTGTTATCATCCCAACATCCACACTAGAATTCAGTCTTCATCCCTCCTTCCACTCTCGTTATCCATCTTACAACATTCCGAAGGCCTTATTATGTCCTCTAATATCATCTAACAGCCCTAGAATGATATCATCTAATATCAAAGACGGACAAACCATGGTTGGAAGCATTACCCGTGCATTGCATTCCTAATTGTTCAAAAAAAATTGAAATTCAAGGTAAAACAACAATGCATTTGAAATACAGCCCTTCGTTAATTTTCTATATATTTGAAATTTGTCCGATTTTTAAATTAACACCTCAATGTTGTAGCCGCGGCCAGCGCCGCTATTACTAGCCACCTGCGCCCGCCACCAACACATTAACTTTAACATTAAAATATATTATTTTTATTTTACTTCAAATTTTATTTTGTTTTATTTTTAATGAAGCAAAACGTATTTCAAATATAATGCATTACTCTTACATTGCATTTATTTTATATTATATTTCTGCCAACCAAACAAACTCTAACTTTTAGGAATTAGTCATTCATATATCTAATACAAAAATTCATAATACCTTGACCACAATAAAAATTCTCATATCATCCACTTAGCCTTAGCCCTAAACCTAACCCTAAACCACAATTTTTTTTGTCAAAACTTCCATTTAGAAGAACAAAGCGTCATGCCGCCAAGGAGAACCCCTCAATGAGATGCTCAGAAACTCATTATGAAAGGCATGCAAAGAACAATCCTCCAATTGCAACTAATATTTATAGCCTTTGAGATGAGACAATCTCGTGAAATCAACCACAGCTGCAACGATGACTCGCCAGTTCCAGTTGAGAAAGCAAATCCCTTTCATCGGAAAATTTCCAGCAACAAATAACCAATACCCAGCAGTTTGGTATGGAATATCAAAGAATAAGCCAGAATCCTGATGTAGCTTGTCAAATTTTAACGATCGTACAAATCTGGAAGAGTTTATCGAGTGACTCCAATCAATCAAATGAATATTTTAATACAAAGACGTTCAACATGACAAAAGAGTTAAGTTAACATCTATGAAGCCAAAGAATAATAAATCTTTGCAGTGGGAGAATTTGAAGCATATTTGACAACAAAAAAGATAAGTTTAAGATCAATAATTGGTTTAAGATGAAAAAAAGAAATACAATGCAAATACCTTCTTTCACATTGCTGACAATATATATACATAAAACTTCACAACCTACGCCATGAGATTCTTATATGAAGGAGTGCATTGCTAATTGATCAACTCTTATTGAAATAAGAGTTAGTGAAACCAGAGGAGCACACAGTGACAAGATATTTTGGAGTACTAAAGATCATCTATCAGTAATGTGATCCAGCTACAACCATATTAGTCCCTACTTAACATACATACCCTAGTTTTAAAGATAGAAAAACAACAACATCAATAGGTGACGCCACACTTTACGGATAAAGTTTAACCCCAAAATCATGTAGAGAGATTACACCTAGTGGAGACACGAAATCAACCCTGTCATTGGAGAAATTCATACATAATAGAGATAAGTTGAATAGCACCAATATTGTTAGATACATCCCAGCCAAAAAGTGTTTCTAGTGTCACAGTTTTGGGGACATTGTATAAAAAATGATAATTTTTATCGAGAAGGGAGCAATTGAAGAAATGGACTGTGACACAAGAGAATGAGAAAGCAAAAGATAAGTATCAGCTTGCAGCTAAGGAGAGAGAGATGTCAGTGATTCACGTCGATCCCAAGATAACATTAGTTGTCCCGAAAAATTAACAGGGTCAAGATTTTTTACTTGAATCCGACCTAAAAAATTATTCGGGTTGACACAAATCTAGATTTTGAGTTGAGTTCACGTCAAGTTGGCATGTCAGGTCAATTTTTACACAATTATTCGACAAGAGTGTTGAATAACAAATTTGAAAATCTCCTTAGGTGCTTTGTGAGAAAGAACACCAACAGTAAGATCTAGGTCCTTCTAAAGAAGAAGAAGCCTCTCCTATCCGAAGAGAATGACACAGGACGTGATTTTTCTAGCGGGCACAAGACTTCCAACCTATAGTTCCACAACATGTGGATTATGCGATCGCAGGATTAACGGGCCTGGAAAATCCTTCTTTTATTCATTTCCTATTTGCAACAAGTTTTCTTCTTCTTTTTTATTTCCTATTCACCTATTTTCTAATTAGGTTATTTTCTTTTAAGGAACTATTTATAGGTTGTTATTTTGCTGGTTAGTAGTCTTTTGATTATTATCATTGTGTTTGGAGAAATTTTCTCTGTTTTATGCTCTCAGGGGTGTTGTATCATCTTCTTTTTGCAATTGGTGTATATTTAATTTGCTCAGGGCCAAGTGGTGGATCCTCCTAGCCATGAGCTATAATAATTTCATAACTCTTCCAGTTTCAACAACTATCTATTTGAGACACCTCTCAATGTCCTAAACACAAGCAATGCCCTTCTATTTTTTTCTTGTTTATGTTGATAGATATTATCATATGTAATTGTAATATTGTTGCGCAAAATTTTGTCACTTTTCTTGCCAAATGATTCTATATTAAAGATACACGACCATTGCACCGTTTCTTGGTGTAGTTGTTCTGCAACCATACATACTTCTCTTATCTCAATGTTGGCAAGTCATTTATCTCCTTGCTCACATTAAGAATGGTTGCCACTCCAATAATAGCACCACATGCTTCATCACAGAGCT
Organism: Phalaenopsis aphrodite; assembly: GCA_003013225.1. Lineage (NCBI taxonomy): Eukaryota > Viridiplantae > Streptophyta > Magnoliopsida > Asparagales > Orchidaceae > Phalaenopsis > Phalaenopsis aphrodite. The sequence continues at coordinate 1,038,177 of NEWO01000042.1, read as the reverse complement.
CACACTTTGGATTCGTGCTAACCGATCTGATTTATCATAAAATTGGCATGGGTAGTCATAGGTTTCTTGGTGAATAAATTGTCTCAAATTATACACTGCCCCACCAATACAAATCATTGGACTACGGCAAAATGACTGCTATGATTTTATGTGGCACTAATGATTGTAATATTATTTTTCATCGTGACTCACCATTTCAATTTCATGTAGCATCCAAAGCTGATCATGCAAGTAATAATGATAATTTTATCTTTATAAGCACCCACACTGTACTTGCACAAAAGGCCTCAAGTGCCATAAAAAAGAAAAGTATTGTAGCCCACTTTTTTAATGAGTTGAATGCTCCTTTATTGCCACCACAGCTAAATTCCATTAGGTGTTCTCCCTATTCATCAAACTGTCCATCCTCCTTAGGCCTCAGTCATTTATTGTGATAATATGGATATCACTCATCTTCGTGTGCATCCTTCTTCAATCACAGATTAAACATATTGTTATATACTATGATATATTTGAGAGAAGTTGAAAATAATACATTTGGTGTAATGCATGTATAGTTTGAGGATCAACTCGCAAAAGTGAGAACCAATTTCAAAAATCAAGATCCCATAAAACCAGAACCAATTTTTCAACAACTCGCACAAGTGAGCACCAAACTACTTTTGTGCACTTGCTTATCTAGATTGAGCACCAAAATTGAATAAATAAACATATACTTAATTATTTTTGGAAGGCATGCACAGGTTATGAATCTTCTTAATTAAATCCAGCAAATTAATGCCAAAGACAGAAAACAAACCCCATGAATTCATATTAAGAAAATCAAAATCCCACAGATTTATGCAAAACAAGGAACTTAGAATCTCATGGATTTATGCCGACGGAGGAAATTAGGATTCAACAAATTCATGACAATAAAAAAAATCAAGATCCCATAAAACCAGAACCATTTTTTTTTAATCAGTTGTTACTTTCTTATTTCATTCCTAAATAGGTCTATATATAGGCTTTTCTTTTAATAATTCCATGAATAAGAAAGAGTTTTCTTGCCTTCGTGTTTTTTCTACAATTTTATGTGAGAAATCAAATATTAGTGTTAAATTAGAGGCAATACATCTTAGCTTTTATATTCTAACTGCAAGCTTAACAACTAAAAACAGAGAAACAATCAAGTTAGATTAACAAAATAAGAATTAATAAAAATGTTGGGAAATATCTCATACTTCTGGACGAGTAATTGAACCACGCGAGCTTCCCAACGACCAAACTTGTGACGGGTAACCCCGCTGTATTTTGAGCTTCCCCTTGACAATCCAGTGCTTTGGCGACGAAGAACGTGCACAAATTCCTCCTTCGTCAAATTTCTCATCTGTTATTTCGTAAAGAAGACAACTCATATATCCACATTAAAAATCATCACACAGTCAGCTCAATACGTAAGCATTTAAACTCTTACCTGCTTCAAATCCTCCTCATAATCACTAAGGCTGAAATTAATGTCAGCGTCAAGCCCACGAAATTTAACGGCAGCCCGATCATATGCCCTGCTAAGAAAAAATCAATTAGACTTCATCTATCCACAAGATACATCTAAGAAAAAAAATTGAACTAAATGAAAAATAAAAAAATAGCTAACCGGGCTGCATCATGCGCGGTATCAAAACCCCCTGTAGAAACAATCGAAATAACATCACCAAAATAAATGTTCAGGCAACTTTATCCCTAATCTCATTCACCTCATATTTGTTCACAGCATGAACAAATATGAAAAAAAGTAGTCGTACCCAAATAGACTTGTTTCCCACAATCCCTGAAACACAAAAAGAAAACTCGTAAAAAATTTAAGAAAATCAAAGAACACCTACTAAGGAATGGGACAAAATATGATACCCACCAGATGTGAGACTCCCATCTCCCTGTTCTCCGGTAAAATGTGACTCCCCGATAAGCGGAGCTGCGGGATCTCGGCCCCCGCCTGCTTTTCTTAACCTGAAGCTGCTGTTGCTGCGGATGAAGGAGCGTAACCTCCTCTGCGGCCGGCACATCAGCATGGAAGTCAGTAAAGTCCTCCCAAGTCTGCCTGGAAAACGGATACCATTCCGAAATACCCTGCGGCTGTTGCGGAAAAAGCTGATGAGTAACGAGGCGGGACTCAGAAATGACTCTTATCTCCTCTACTTTCTCTTCCGACACTGTTGCATCCTTGAGGATACCAAACCGAAAGGTCGGGCGAATTGAGGCCTCGTCCTCATCAGATATGTTGCTGGAATCTTCGGCGTTGAGGATGGAAGAGTTCGAAGACTCGGAATCAGCCATCTGGCTACCGTTAGTTCCTTCTCGAAGGAGCTTCTTCTGCATCAACGACTTAGTGAATGATGCCACATTGAGATCCAGTATCATCTCCGAAATGCGAAATATCCACGTTGGAGCGTGACAAAGCCGAATCGTTCTTAGACATCACGTATTACATTCCTACGCATAGGTTCCTTGATTGCCCCTGTTATTCTTCCACCCGACCTTCCTCGCCTCGGCGTTTTGTTCTACAAACCCTCCTCCTTCGGTAAGCAGATAGTGAAATGGGAGGGAAAGATCTAGCCGGTGATCGAAAACGGAGGAAGCATCAACCCCGAAGAATCCATAGATGAAGGTCACTCTAACTCACCAAAGGAAAGAAAGAAGGCGATAAACAAAAAGAGATTATAAGAATCTTGATTCTGTATAGTGACGTGCCGGAGCGGAGCAGAAGTTCGGCGGCGACGACGTAGAGCACCGGTAATTGGAGATCGATGAAGAAAGCTTGGGACAAGGAAGCCGAACGGGAGGATACGGTTACAGAGGGTGGCTCGCTCTCTAATAATTAGAAACTGAATGGTTCCATCAATTTCAAATAAAATTAAGGGCATTTGAAATATTGATATTTACAAAATTAACTTCCGTGTGGTCTTTTTTTACAATGCGGGACTAATGCATGCAAGTATGCCACGAATATCGGTGTAAACCAGCCGAACACTAGTGAGCTCAGACTCAGCTCGTGCTCGGCTAGTTTATATTTCAAGCTCAAAAAATGTGTTCATGTTCGACTCGTTTGCTTAACGAGTCTTTCACGAACAAAGAGTTATTTTGACAACCCTAATCAGTAGTCATAAGAAGTTAAGGATTTAGGCAAGATTTAAAATATCATTTGAATCTAATTTAATAATTTTTATTTTATTTTCTTAACTAATACTTTTAATTGATTATAAATCTTTTTAGCCTTGTAGTCAATTAATTTTTTTTTAAATACTACTCATCATATATATATATATATATATATATATATATATATATATATTAGTAATATTTCGAGCCAAAACGAGTTGAACACGAGTTGTTCGTGAACAACGAGCCATTTTGATAGCCCTAGCCACGAACAAATATTTAAAAAATAGATAAAAAAACAATATATGTTAAGCTTTTATCAAGAATTTTGATATTTGAGGTGAATATAAAAATGATTACAAGATTTATATTATATTATTTGGACGAGAAAGAAAGGCTTCGTTTTTCTAGTTTTTTTTTTTTTTTTTTTTGTAATACAGACAATTTATCAACTAAAAATATTTGTAAAAATATTTGTTGAAAAATTTTGATTTTTATTGAATGAAATTTAGTTATAATATAAATTTCAATGTAAAAACATTCTTTGTTCATAGAACACATCAGGGATTGTCCTTGCACTATATCCTTGAATTAAAGGGGAATCCATGTCTTATCCATGTTTGGATCCAAAGAGTCTATAGTCTTGATAGAAAAATCAAAATTTTCCATCATAACATTTCGTCTCTCAAAAAACTTGATGATCTTTCAAGATTCCTCTTCTAAGTTTAGAAGATATGATTGCTTTCTGTGATGAATGTTGTCTATCGAAGGAATGCCTCAAACTTGTTAACCAAGAGTGCTTCCTTTCTCCAAAAGTGATGAACGATCTTTTCTCCCACAAGACTCCTTAAACTCTAAAAAGAGTATACTTATGATGAAAATTTAATAACTACTACAAGCAAACTCATTTGCGGCTCTAAATTTATTTTGTAATATCTTTTGGGCATCCCAGATGCTTTAACAACTGACATCCCAATACGAATCACGATTGAGTAACATTTCACCATCGAATCAACCAAATTAACCTTGATTGCTCGCAAATGAAAAATAAAAAAATCTCACTAGGCTTAACAAATCTGTTAAAATTCAGAATAATGTGAAATAAAGTTAAATACTTGATTGTTTCATTGATATGAATAGGGGGTATAAATAACCCTTACAAGAATCATATACTAGGAAAAATAATAAAAAGTAAATGATATGAAAGAAAAAATATATAACCTAATATCTTCAATAATCAAATCATATTAATTGTTAGGAGATATAGTAAATAACATAAAATATGAAAACAAATAATCCCTAATCCAAGGAAATAAATATAAAATAGGAAAAAAAACATCTCCTTAATTCTAAGGAAATAATTTATTCATCATAACTTCTTACATGAATAAATTATTTCCTATTATAACTCCTAACACTCCCCCTCAAAATTGGAATGTATGTTAATAATTTCTAACTTGCTGAGTAGTATCGAAAATTGAGAAGAGTTTAGTGGTTTTGTAAAAATGTTTGTTGGTTGTTCTAAAGTAGACACATGAGTTAACTTTATTATTCCTTTTTGAACTTTCTCCCGTATGAGATGACAATCAATCTCGATGTGTTTTGTTCACACATGGTATACCATATTCGAGGCGATGTGAAGTGATGATTGGTTATCACAAAATAAATTGACGGGATGTGAATGCATGATCCCCAAATCCTGTAAAATTGTTCTTAGTTAAATAATCTCGTAGCAGGTAGCGGTCATTGACTGACATTCAGCTTCTGCACTAGAACATGATATTGTGGTCTATTTCTTAGTTTTTCAGGAAATTAATGAACTCCTAAGGAAGATAAAATACCCAGCAATTGATCTTCGAGTGTCACGACACTTGGCCCAATCTGCATCGCAAAAGACATTTAGTTAGGTTGAGCTTTCTGCTGAGAGGAAAATTCTGTCTTGTTGTCTGTTTTACATGACGTAGAACACGATGAGTTGCTTCTAAGTTAGACACTCGTGGTATGTCCATAAATTGGCTTAAGATATGAACTGCATATGTCAAGTCAGGACGTGTGATAGTCAAGTAGATTAATCTCCCAACTAGTCTTCGGTATGATGATGAATCACTGACATATTATCCTTTTGATTTGCTAAGGGATAAGTTTTGTTCCATAGGCAAAGTGTCTGGTTTTGCACCGAGGTACCCAACATCCTCGAGTATTTCAAGAGCATACTTTTGCTGTGAAAGCACAATACCCTTTTGGGATCGTGCAACCTCAATGCCAAGGAAATAGCTCAATTATCTAAGGTCCTTTAATTTGAATTGGTTCCTCAAGAATATTTTTACATATTCAATTTCTTGTAATTCATTCCCTGCAATGATGACATCATCTACATATATAAGAAGGGCGATGAATTTATCATTCTGGGATCAGACAAACAAGGAATAGTCTGCCTTTGATTGCATAAATTGGCTTACGTTAGAGCAGTGGAAAGCTTGATGAACCATTGTCATGAAGCTTGTTTGAGACCATAAAATGCTTTGTGCAGTTTACAAACTTGAATCTCCCCCTTTCATCCGAGGTCAGGAGGTAGTGACATATATACGTCTTCGTCGAGGTCCCCATGCAAGAAAGCATTATTGCCATCTAGTTGGTGGAGATATAATTGCTTGGTTGAAGCTAACACAAGGAGTAGGCGAACGGTTACAAGCTTTGCTACAGGGGCAAAGGTTTCTTGGTAATCTAGCCCATCAATTTGATAATACCCTTTTGCCACTAATCTGGCCTTGTAGCGTTCAATTTTCTCATATGCATGAAGTTTGATTTTGTATACCCATTTGCATTCAATTGGCCTTTTTTCAAGTGGTAATGGTACAAAGGACCATGTGTCATTGTCGTTGAGTGCGTCAAGTTCTTCTCGCATAATAACTTGCCACTTTGGATTACAAGCAGCTTCTGCAAAGGGGCTTCGCTCCTTTTCAATTGAAAGAGCGGTGGTAAAAGCACGATGTTTACATGACAATCTGACATATGAAAAAATGTCAGTTAAAGGATAGAGGGTATCTGTAGTTTTGGCCAACACAAAGTTCAATGTTGGGGGGGTGTCGTGAGGTAAGAGAAATACCAACAAGATACTCACACAAATAGCTAGGCGTTTTTGTTGTTCTCATTGGTCGTGGTGATGGTATTTGTTGGTTTGGAGTAGCATGTTATTCTGAGAATAAATTTGGAGTGAGTGAAGTTGAAGGAGTCACTTGAGAGGGGATTTTATTGTCTTGAGAAGATGAAATATTCTCTTGAGGTAATTCATCGAATGAAGGCATGTCGATGTGGGTACTGAAGTGCAGAATTGAACCTTTATCTGTAGAGAAAGAAGGGGAATGAAAAATGTTTTCATGAAAACGAACATCTGCTGATACAAAAATCTTCCCAGTTGAAAGGTCATAGACTCTGTAGCCCTTTTGCGCATATGGAAACCCTAAGAAAAGATATCGAGTGGCTTTGGGATCAAACTTAGTTGGTCACTGATGATGTGTTGAAGCAAAACAAAGACACCCAAACACACGCAAATGATCATATGTGGGTTGTGTTTGGAAGAGCATTTCAAAAGGAGTCTTTCCTTAGAGAAGGGGAGTTGGTGTTCGATTAATTAGGAGGTGGCAGTTAGGATTGCATCTCCCCAAAATTTTTTGAGTAAATTAGCTTGAAAAAATAAGGCTTAAGCTATGATGAGTAAGTGGCGATGCTTTCTTTCAGCTACGTCATTTTGTTGTTGAGTGGAGACACAGATGGATTGATGAACGATCCCTTTGTCGAGATAAAGATTCCTCAATATGAATTCATAATCATTATAACTTCGAATGATTTTGACCTTTACACTGAATTGTGTTTCAACAAGATTTATGAACTTGATGATGTATGAATGTGTATCTAATTTATGGTTCATCAAATAAGTCCATGTGCATCTAGTATAATTATCAACAATTATGAGAAAATAATGTGTTTCTATGATTGAAGGAAATTGGTATCCTCCCCAAAGGTCAACGTGAATTAATTCAAAAGATGTTTTTGAGCTAATGGAACTTGTTTGAAAAGTTGAACGAGTTTACTTAACCAATGGGCAAATTAAACAATAAAAAACATTACAAATTTTCTTGTCTATAATTGTAGAAAAAAAAACAAGATGGAAACTTCATTCGATGGGTGGTCTAGACGTTTATGCCAGAGATTTGGGAATGATGAAGTAGCAACATTGCACTTGCTCTTTTGTAGAGTATCAAGGTAGTAGAGTCCTCCTCTTTTAGTTCCCGTCCCAATCATCTTCCCTGATTGTTGGTCCTGTAGCACACAAATGTGGTTATTAAAAATGGCAAGGCATTGTGAATAAAGCACAAATTTACTAATGAAAATCAAATTTAATTTGAAGGAAGGGACACATAAAACATTTTGTGGAACGAAGTCAGAAAAATGGATGTTGCCTATGTGCATGACAGTTGCAGTAGCCCCGTTAGGCGAGCGAACTTTTTGATTGGTGACACTGGATTTTGTAGTAAGTAGGTTGGTTGAATATATCATGTGATCTGTTTCTCCTGTGTCAAGTATCCAGCTCATTTCTTTGTCAAACACAGAGACACAAAAGATTTTAATTGAGATATCACTCATGGTCGATGTACTGCCAACATGATTAGCCATCGAATTAGATTTGTTCTCTGCAAGTAGTGATATGAGACTTTGATGTTGTTCAGTTGTAAGGGTGAATGATGCAGGATTCATCGATGTATTGGTATCTACATGGTTGGCTTTAGGAGCAAAATTTTTTCGTTCAGGTTTATTGCCCGCTGGATTGGCTCTTTGTAGCTTCCTACAATCATTGATAGTGTCTCCCTACCATCCACAATAATCGCATTTAAGATGTGTTCGGCATGTGTCTGAGATATGCCCAATTTTGTCACATTTTCCACACTTTAAATGAGGATTTTTAGGCGTGAAAACCTTCTCTGGTTTCCGTGCATTATTCTTCATTGAAAAAGCTGAAGTTTTCGGGTGTGGTGCACTTACATTGTTCATCCCATGTTGTTTTTCCTCTTGGAGCGTGAGAGAATGTGTTTTGATGACAATGGGAAGAGGTTCCTTGAGCAAAATCTGCTCTCTTATACTAGTGTATGTTTCATTAAGGCTTATGAGGAATTTTATGGTTTTCTGGTTTTGCTGAAACTGCATCACTTCCTTCATGACACCACACGTGCATTTAGGAATGTTATAGAGGCTGTCACATTCATCTCATAGACCTTTGAGCTTGGTGTAATAAGCTCCAACTGTCATATCGCCTTGCTTGCAATCACGGATGGCTCCTTCATCATAGAAAATATGAACGTTGTTGGTACGAGAAAAACATTCCTTCAAGTCGAGCCAGATTTCATGGGCAGTCTCATTGTATATTATACTTGCTCCAATATCTTCTGCAATTTAATTAAAAAACCATGTCTTTAAAAGGTTGTTCTAACGCCTCCATTGTTGAAGTTTCGCGGTGAACTTCTGTGGTGGTTCTTTGACAGTGTGGTCGACGAAACATTCTTTGTTTTTTATTTTGAGAGCCATCAACATGGCACGACTCCAGGTATTGTAGTTTTCTCCATTCAACGGTTGTGTAATGAGCACAAGACCGGGTTAATCTGAGTAGTGAAGATAAAATGGGTCGTTCGGATTATCAAATTTGCTAGATTCAGGCTTGGCTAAATTTTGAGTTTTATTTGCCATGTTTTAAGGTCTAAAAAGAAGTTAAATGAGTGTTTCGGTGTGTAAGAGAAAATGGTAAGACTCATAATCGTGTTTGCTTTGATACCATGTTGAAATTCAGAATAATACGAAATAAAGTGAAATATTTGATTGTTTCATTGATATGAATGAGGGTATAAATAAACCTTACAAGAATCCTATAATAAAAATAAAAAATAAAAAGAAAATGATATGAAAGGAAAGATATATCACCTAATATCTCCAATAATCAATTCATATTAATTGTTAGGAGATATATGAAATAACATAAAATAGAAAAACAAATAACTCTTAATCCAAGGAAATAAATATAAAATAGGAAAAGAAATATCTCCTTAATTCTAAGGAAATAATTTATTTATCATAAATTTTTACAGGAATAAATTATTTCCTATTGTAACTCCTAACATGATCAATCAAGATGAACCTTTCCTGTAGGAGAGCGAAGGCCCTTGAGGAGAAAGCACATTTTATTCGTCGAAGTACCTTAAGAGACTACTCCCTATAAGTGAAGTATCAGGTGCCCCAGGTGAAGGACAGTTTTGGTTGATCGGTGAATATGAATGATCTAACTCCTCGCAGAAAAAGCCGACATGGCCCTTGGTCAAAAAAGGTCTATTCTCGAATCATGTTGACTTCTCGCCTCAAAGATCCCTACTTAGGTCATAAAGCTCAATGAAAGCAAAGGATTCTTATTGCTACAGAGAGTCAAATTATCTTCAAACTCTCGTTCTTCTCATAGGTCTTGATTGAAGGGCTAAGAGAATCGAAAAGCTAAATGTAAACACAAAAATAACTTTATACATCTAATTTTTTTTATACAAAGTCTGATATTGAGTCCAAATAAGCCTTGCATACCTCGTAAGCCCTTATGGAGAAGTGAAACCATTTTCATGAACTGAGCTCACTTGTTAAAGTGGTTGAACTGAGCCCACTTGTCAAAGTGATTGAACTGAGCACACTTGCCGAAATGGCAGAACATAGTTCACCTGTTGAAGTAGCTAAACTGAGCTCTCCCATTAAAGCACGTAGATTTATTTTTGTTGTGGGGGTGATCTAACTAAGCTAGAGAGAGACAACTATTAGAGATGGTCATCATTATTTGCATGGACAAAAGTCCATCCATCTTTTAAAGCTCTGCTTGACATTCACATCACAATCTTTTCGACATAACACTATGAATGAGCGCACTAATGTATGAAATCTATTTTTTATTTCCTTCTTCTTTATGTATAAAAGGGAAGTCAAGAGAATAAAGGGAGTACCATCAGAACTATAAAACTTCTAGACCTTTCTGAGATATACTCCCTCTCTCTAGAGGAAGCATTATAATCCAGAAAATCTTTTCCGAGCTATTATTTGCATACTAGAGGTTCAAGCTCAACAATACGAATCGTATATCCCAAAATAATGCAACAACTATAATAGATATGCATGTATAAATCATCCTATCTATGTGTGAAAATATATAATTTACATTTTAAAAATTTAAATAATCATATTTTAACATGATATGAAAAACTTGAGTGGTATAAATATAAAAATTAAAATTTAGATATTTGTTTATGTAAATACATAAAAATTTGGTGGCATTTATGTAAATATCCCAAAATTTTAACATCATTATTTGTTTATCCTTTTAACTTAAGATAGGCAGTCGGTCTGACGCGTCGTCGTCCAATTGCAGCTTTCCCACCAGGAAAAGCTACACCCAGCCGTTCGGGTAAAGTGCCCGCGATAGCGAGCGCCAAAAAGTACTGATGTTTCGCGCTTCACCGGCTGCAACCGGTCACCAATGCGGCCTATCCAGCCGCCGCATTTAAAATGTCCTCTATTGTTTTCAGTCTCGTTCATCACTTTATTCCAAATCTGTGGATGTCGATCGCTGCTTCACGTTGTCCGTTACCGGATGCTTTCCCCACTAACGGTAATCATTGCTGGCCAGGTTTTTTTTTGGCCTGAGAAAATTCCACCAACGCGGTGACTAGATGGAGCCTCTTTAGGGAGTGCAGGTTGATAAGTGGTTGAAACGGATGGAAAAGAGGTTCTGTTTTTTATGTACGAATCCGGTGTGAGTCACGAACAGGGAGGAGGTTATTGCGTCAGAGAGATTGCTTAGCCATGTCTCAAAAATTGAAGCAACACAGGATGACAGGCAAAAAAGAGGAAAGGACAGCAACAAAAAAGTGACTGAGTACTGTAGTGAGGATGCATTCCCACAAGCTTGGGATAGAATAAAAAGTAAGTAGGATTAAGGTAAGAAGGTATTGCTTCAATGGATTTAAGCAATCATTAATCATATTATTCATGCACTATGATAATCAGTATGTAACACATGGGAGCATTTGAGAGTATATTGTTTTCGGAACGGCGAATAGCATGATTGGAAGCAAAATTTTTGCGTGTGTTTTGCTGACAGCCTGTCGTGAATCGAAGGACGTCGATACGAAGGAAGGCCTCTGCGTTTCGCGGCGAGAGCTCTATTGCAACTAGTTTTGGACGTCGCGCCCATTTTCAATTCACGTAATCCCAATCCTATATCCGCACAAATATCCTCGCCCTCTCCTCATTTGTCACCTTTATATTTTAGGGTTGATTCTCGATTGTGCTAGTCTCTCCGCGCTACCTGCCCCCCTCCGGTGAAGGTTTTTTCCTTTATGACTTTTTTGCATTTTTTATTATTATTATTTTACACTGCTTTGTTGCCTCGTTTAGCTTCCGTGTTTGGCTTTTGTGTTTGATTATGTGCACTGTTTGATTGTTTCTTTAAGAATTTTAATAAGACTTGTTTCATATATGAATGTTCAGATGTGCGTAGTTCGATTTCCTCGCTCTTGCCTCATCTTTAGTCTAGACAAACCTTCAGGGGGAGAACTTTGAACATTAGTTCATTTTTTTTATTCAAGAGATTTTTACCATTGAAAATATATATATTTTGCTGCAAAATTGAAGGTTACATAACAGCTAATTTAGTAGTGTCTATTTCCCTCATGATCATTCAAGAGAAGTAATGGAAGGATAGCTATATTAGTACTGTTTTGATGTTTCTTAAAGAATTTTTGCTGGAAATGTTTTTTCTTATGTTTGTTCTGTTGTTAGTAGGACAATTTGCTTGCACTTATCTTTTCTCCAGTACAGGGAAAAATTTCAGGGCCGGAAATTTGAGCACTGGTTCCATTTTTTTAGAAAGATTTATACCATTAGAAATGCATATGTTTTGAGTCAAATTTGAAGGTTACATATCAGATAAGTTAGCACCATCTATTTTCCCCATGATCAATAAGAAGAAGTTATGGAAGAATAGATATATGAATACTGTTTTACTATCTCTTTGAAATTTTTTGTTGGTCCTATTTTTTATTGCGTGATTCTTTTTTTTTTTTTGTTAAGTGAAAGATTTTATCATTGGAATTACATATGTTTTGATACAAACTTGAAGCTTACATAACATATAAGTTAGCATCATCTATATCTATCGTAATCAACTAGGACAAATTAGGAAATTATATAT
>NEWO01000042.1:1009296-1020748 GCA_003013225.1 Phalaenopsis aphrodite | reverse complement strand
TATTTGCACCCAACTTCCAAGGGCTTTGACCTCCCTGAATCTTGGATGTAATCTTCACTTTAGTTGTAAAACTCAACATATTTTAACAAATCAATTGGCTAGATTGAAAGTAAATTAAGATCAAAGTGAAAAGATCATCACAATTTCTTTAACATTTTCATGGTTCAACCCATTCAAATCACCATTTCACAAATCTAAAGACAAGGAGAAAGATAGAGAAAACTATTCAGATCTGATGGGGAAAACACAACAAAACTCAGAATTCATATATAAAATCAAAGTCATACAAACTTTCATAATAAATAAACTTATCTCTAATTTCTCCCCAAGAAAACTCCTCAAAGTTCCTCTGAATCTCTTCCTTTGTTTACAACACACATAATTCCTATTCAAAGCGGTAAGGAGGAAGAAATATCTCACTTTCCCTCCACTCTTACAATCTCTCAAAGAATTCCTCACAATTTAAACTCTCTACACTTTTTTAACACTTCAATTTGGAGTCTCCCCTCTCTATTTTTTGCCAAAGTCTTCTCTTTAAAGATATGGATGAGTTTTCCCAAGAGTTGCCTAAGCACCCCTCCAAAATTCGTCCTCATCCAATGCCTAGTTGGGCATAACCGCCGATCGCGCCGTCGGCGGCCTCAAGGACGCCGTCGGCGGGCCTTCTAAGTGAATTAATTCTGGAGTCTTGGGAAAATCTCGCCATCGGCGCTGTTGGGCTCACCGTCGGCGCCCTAGTTCAAATCTTCACATTATGGTCCTTTTCGCTCCAAATTCGCTCCTTTTTGCATCTTTTTGCTTAAATGATCCTAATTCACCATTCATGCAACAAAACATCAAAAATACCTTTTTTTAAAGTGCAATATCATCAAAAATAATATAAATTAGGTATGAAAATCTTAACATATTTTTCTTTGGTCAGTTGGTATGTCATTTCATATGGTATAATATCACTAACAATAAAGTTCACAATGTTGGCATACAATGGAACACTCCACTCGTTAACATTGAACAATTCTTCATCTGAAAAAATGTTTATTAATTTTTTTTCAAAATAGAGTAGTTTTTCTAATTCAAGTCTGGATAAATGATCAGCAATTTGATTTTCAGCTCCCTTCCTATCTACTATTTCAAAGTCAAATTCTTGCAAAAGAAGAACTCATCTTATGAATCTTGGTTTTGCATTCTTTTTTTCATTAAATAAATAACAACATAATGATCTGTATGCACTATACATTTAGTTCCAATTAAGTATGATCTAAATTTATCAAACGCATATACTACTGCTAATAACTCTTTCTCTGTTGTGGTATAATTAATTTGAGCTTCATTAAGAGTTTTACTAGGATAGTAGATAATTTTGAAAATCTTTTCATGCTTTTGTACTAAAACAACTCTAATAGCATAATCACTAGCTTTACACATTAATTCAAAAGGTTTTTCCCAATTTGGTGGAACAATAATTGGTGTAGTGACTAATTTTTCTTTTAATAATTCAAAATCTTTTAGACACTCTTTATCAAAATTAAAAATTACATATTTTTCAAGTAAATGTCATAGAGATTTAGCAATTTTTGAAAAGTCTTTAATATAAAGCCTGTAGAATCCAACGTGTCCTAAAAAACTCATAATTTCCTTCACACTTGTTGGGTAGCGTAAATTAGCGATCACTTGAAATTTTGCAGAGTCTACTTTCATACTATTTTTTAAAATTTGATGTCCTAAAACTATTCCTCATGCTACCATAAATTGACATTTTTCTCAATTAAGGACTAAATTTGTTTCTTCACAGCACTTAAGAACTTTTGATAGATGTTCTAAACATGAGTCAAATGAAGTTCCAAACACTGAAAAATCATCCATTAAAACTTCAATACCTTTTTCAATTAAATCACAAAAAATAGCCATCATGCATCTTTGAAATGTAACAGGTGCATTACATAAACTAAATGACATTCTTCTAAAAGCAAATCTATCATAAGGACTGGTAAAAGTTGTTTTCTTTTGATCCTCAGTAGCTATTTGTATTTGGTGATAATCAATACATCCATCCAAAAAATAAAAGTATTTATCACCAACTAGTCTATCCAGCATCTGATCTAGAAAGGGTGGTGAAAAATGATCTTTCATAGTGGCGAGATTTAATTTTCTATAATCAATGCATATTCGTCATCCTGTGACTTGACTTGTTGGTATTAATTCATTATGTTCATTCAAAGTAACAGTCACTGCTCCTTTCTTAGGAACACAGTGGATTTGACTAACTCATATACTGTCTGAAATAGGGTAGATAATTCCAGCATCTAACCACTTTAAAATTTCTTTCTTAACAACTTATTTCATAATATGATTTAATCTCCTTTGAGGATCAGCCCCTGGTTTGCAGTTCTCTTCAATATGAATTCTATGGACTGATTCCTTTTATATCAGCAATTGTCTATTCAAAGGCTTTCTTATAACTCTTTAAAGTTCTCATCAAATTCTCTTCTTCTTCTGTAATTTATTTTGAGGAAATATAACAGGTAATGTAGATGAATCATCTGAAAAGACATACTTCAAATGTTTAGGAAGTAATTTCAACTCAAGCTCAAGAGGTTTTTCAATTGATGGACAAAAAGATGTATCTTTTTTCTGTTGTGTCCGAACCTTCAAAATTTTCTCGAACATAGTTTGAATCTTCCTTATATAAATCTTCATATTGATCCAATTCCTCTTCTTGCTCGTGTTCTAACTCTTTCGTATATGATTTTTTTTCATAAGTTGTTTTAAAATGACATTCACTTAAATATCTTATAACATCCATTCTATAACATTCATCATTATTACTTTTTGCAGGGTATTTCATTGATTTGGAAATATTAAATGTAATTGTTTGATCATTGACACACATAGTTAATTCTTCTTTATGTACATCTATTTTTGCTCTTCCTGTGGCTAGAAAAGGTCTCCCCAAAATGATAGGTATCTCCTATCTTCCTCCATATGCAACACAATAAAATCAACATGAAAGATAAATTGATCTACTTTCACTAGGACATCTTCTATAACTCCTTTAGGATAGATTATTGAACGATCTGCTAACTACAGAGTTACAGTAGTAGGAGTTATTTCTCCTAGTTCCAATCTTTTAAATATTGATAATGACATAAGGTTGATGCTTACGCCTAAATCACATAAAGCTTTCCCATAAAATCTGTCTCCTATTGCACATGGAATTGTGAAGCTACCAGGATCTTTAAGCTTTTTAGGAAGTTTTTTCTAAAGTATAGCACTGCACTCCTCACTAAGTGCAACTGTCTCATTATCTTCAAACTTCCTTTTCCTATTAAGAATATCCTTCGTGAGACATAACATAAATCATGAGGCAAATTTGAAAAAGTAACAAGCAAAATTTGATTAAAAGTCATATAGAACTTCAATTTTAATAGATTATAATCATACTGACCCAACGGGACATACCCAATGATACCAAACTCTGTCCAATCCTAGTCAAATCCAAGTTATATCAAGCCATTAAACCACTCGTGAAACTTTAAAGCTTCAAGAAAATTGGAAGATTTAACAATTTGTAAATCTAGAAAGCTTATAATTAAATAAAACAACTTGACAAGATGAATCCAACAAGCCCAATATTACACAATTCTGACATTATTAAGGCACCTAAATGTCCACAAAATACCGTATGATCGAGGGAATTTTCCCAAGGTGTCCAATCAGAGTATTCTAAATTCCATTCTTATTTATAATCTGAACTCTATAAATAGAGCCTAACACCCTCTCGAGAAGGGTACTAGATCCAGAGCTAGAAGAAGATCAGAGCCTAAAGAAGAGAGAGATGAAGTTCAATAATTTGCAATGATGATCTAGCGAGCACTTCTTGCTCCTGTGACTGCCAACCACTGCCGACTACCGCTATCCGCCCGTTGTTGACCACCATTGACCACCCTCTACTCATTGCAATGAAGCTCCTTGCAAACTACTAGGTAGCACATCATCCCGAATGTTGTGTAGACCCTGGAACGATGCTCTCAAGCTCCAATAATTAATCCCCACTATGACTGTTCCCTACCGTGGGGCAACATGTTTTTCTACGGACGACTTTTTAACTTAAGAAAATGTGCAACACTTTCTCTCCTTCAGAATAAGAGGATGCATATGTAATCATTAATTCATAGTTGAACATTTCAACTAAGGGTCTGTTTGGAGCAGTTGTAGCTATTTGAATAAGCAGTTATGAAGCTGCTGATGAAGAAACATTTGTTCAAAAAACTGCAATGCCTATTTCAAAAAAAAATATTTTTGAAAAAATCAGACTGCAACTTTCGAGCAGCTACCAAAGATAATCATATATGATGAAAAACATAATTTTCAGTTACAATTTTTTGAGAATGCAGGGAAAATATAGTTTTGTTAAACATAAAAAACTACGGCGTAGCATCGCACCGCCTCCTCAAATGTACCCTTATTTTAATTTTATTCTCTTAAGAGAGCAATAAAATAATAATAAAAAATTTATAACTTAAAATATGAGTTTAATTTGAACAAATGAGGCTCAAATCGAATATGTACAGACCTTTAAAGTAGCTACTTGAAACATCAGCCCAAAAAAAAAAAAAAATCGAACCAGCCAAACACGAGGTTCGCTCAAGCGCGGCTAAGCCAAAAACTTAAAGTTGGTGGCTGCGAAGCATTTGGAAAAAACAAGTACTTTTTGATAAATCACGACAGCGAATTTCGAAGCGCTGAATCGTTAAAGACAAAGACGATAATTAATCGACGGCGACCCACAAAGCCACAACAGCTAAACAATCCCGGATTGAGAGGGTGAGGGCAGTCTCGTATCGGGACCTTGATTTGGTTCTAGTCGAAGCTTTTGTGGCATTCGGATTACTCGTTTAGTGTTCTGCATCGTGATTCCAATCTCATTGTAAGACCTATGAAGATCGATATCGATTTCATTCCACAGCGTTTGTCATTTGTTCTGTTAGTTTAGGACTGCAGGATCTAAATTTTCAGCAGTTTAATTTACTTTTATCTGGTTTTTATTGAGATTTGCTCGGTCTTGCGGGTAGATTTGTGTTGGGAGCAGTTTTGGTTTATATTTTGAATTTGCTTTTAGACTGCGAAAAAGTCAAATCCGAGTTTTCGCAGTTTTTGCCTTTGGTTTGGTTTGATTTGAGTCGCGTGTTGGCTTTGGAGAAAGGTAATTATCACTGATCGGATCGACGAGCGGTGTTATTATCGGGTTGGGTTTGGCGGTTGATTTGATGGCATTTTCATGTAGAGTTAGGGCAGTGGGAGCTTGTTAATTTCTTTGGTTTTGCGCGATGGTTTATACATTTGTATTCTTTACCTCCATCAAGTATCTTACTGTAAGTATTTACCTTTTAATGTGCTATTTTGATGGCAGAGCGACCATGAATGATGACGGAGATAAGACTTGCCCTCTTTGTGCCGAGGAGATGGACCTCACTGACCAGCAATTGAAGCCTTGCAAATGTGGTTATGAGGTGTTGGGCACAGAAAAACCGTGTTTTTCTCTCCTTCCTTCTTTATGCATATGCTCTTTGTTGTTGTTTTTTTATACAATTATTGCGTGCATAATTATTGAATTGTTTTTCAACCATTAATCGTTCATTTTATCTTATAAAAATTTGGACTTTGTTTGCGTGAGCTATAATAACACTTCAATCTATACAGCTGCCTTGGTAATGCATGATTTTGAGATTGTCCCCCTAACAGTTTTTCCTGTTTTTCTTCTGTATAGATATGCGTTTGGTGTTGGCATCAAATAATGGACATGGCTGAGAAAGAAAATACAGAAGGGCGTTGCCCTGCTTGTCGTACTTTATACAATAAAGAGCGGATTGTTGCAATGGCTGTGAATTGTGAAAGGTTTATGACTTATCAAACCTTTTATTATCTTAACACCATGGTATTAGTTTTGTGATATGCAGTGGGAAGTTTATTTCTACAGATTGATGACTGAAAGTAACACAGAAAAAAGATACAAGACTCAAAAGACGAAGTTGAAGATATCATCAGATGCACGGAAGAATCTTAGCAGGGTGCGTGTGGTACAACGAAACCTTGTTTACATAATGGGATTGCCTTCCCATTTGGCTGATGAGAGCGTGAGTACACTTGGATTTGGAGCCACAACTAATCTCAGTTCTTTTTTATATTATATGATGGAGAGCTTTCACATGAAATTTTTTATTCAGAAATGTCTTATATTACTGGCAGCTACTGGAGCGTAAAGAATATTTTGGTAAGTATGGAAAAATATTGAAGTTGTCTATTTCACGTCCGACAACAGCCACTCAGCAAGCTTCTAGTAATTTTTATAATGTGTAAGTGTTGTAGTCTTCTGATAGTCTTTACATAGGAATTGTAAGCTTTTAATCATATTAGGAACTTAACCAGAAAATTGTTTTTGTCTTACCTGAAAATTCTTCATACTCAATTGCGAGCAAACTCTGTCTCCCCTTTCATATTTATTAGTTTCAGGGTTCAGACTGCTGAAGCTCTTGATTTACCTAGTTAAGGAACAGGATTTTATCCTTTTGTATTTGCCTACACAGGTACATTACATATGCTAGAGAGGAGGATGCAGTTCATTGTATTCAATCTGTTCACAACTATTCAATGGATGGTAACTCCTTAAGGTATGCCTGTCACTATTTTTTTGTGCCATAGATTTTCATTATTTCTATCCATTATTACTGTTTCATGGGGTTCCAATGCTGCAGAGCAAGCTTTGGTACTACAAAATATTGCCATTCTTGGTTGAGGAACATGGTATACAAAATAATTCATGTATGGTTTGATTCCTCAATATACATATTTAACTCAATTTATGTTGAATTTGTGCCTTAATTGATCCAGATTTGCAGCAATCCAGATTGCTTGTATTTGCATGATATAGGCTGCCAAGATGACAGCTTTAGTAAAGATGAGATAATTTCTGCTTGTTCTAGGTATTTCTTCTCCGTCCTCCATAAATTACTGATATTATATGTCATCCAAAATATCCAACAGCTAATCTTCCTTTTCAGTTATGTTTCATTTGATATTTAAACTTCTAATGCATCCCACAAACTTTTCTTTACTTGGCATTTCTTTGCCATATTGTTATGTTGTGTCTCAGTTTTGAATCAACTTAATTTTCTGTTGTATTTTTTATATTTGCATCACATTTCTTATCTTCTTTCAGTTTTTAACTCAAAAATTCAATAGAAAAAGTTGTGAGAATTAGTTGCAAAGAAGGTTCATGAAGGGTTGGATAAATGAGAGCTAAAGAAGCATTGCTAGCCATATAATAGGGAATGGTTCCATCTGGTTCATTTGCTGAATCTTTAAGAAATTTTTAGAGTTGTGTTGCTAAATTGGGCTAGTCGGCACAAAGAAAATTAATTTTAAGGAAATTTTCTTTTGGTTTTTTGGTCCATGAGTTGGACTGTTAGTTTTTTAGGTTTTAATTGTATGACATCTCATACTCTCAAGTCTCCAATACTTGTCGATGTTCTTCTCTTGTTCTGAGGCTACAACCATTCACTGCTTGATGTTGTCGGCAATGATGGTTGGTGAGAACATGATGATGAGGAGGTC
Source organism: Phalaenopsis aphrodite (assembly GCA_003013225.1). Classification (NCBI taxonomy): domain Eukaryota; kingdom Viridiplantae; phylum Streptophyta; class Magnoliopsida; order Asparagales; family Orchidaceae; genus Phalaenopsis; species Phalaenopsis aphrodite. The sequence continues at coordinate 1,013,137 of NEWO01000042.1, read as the reverse complement.
CAATTTTGGCATGACTTACTCGCAAGTAGTGATGGAGTGATTGAGCTGTCTTTTTGTGGAGGAGTAAGGGAAGGCAGACAATGGGGGTAGTGCTAAAAGGTTGGCATAGCTACTTAAGGACAAAACATCAAATAATGTTATTATGAAATAAAGAGAATATTGTATTTAAAATGCTTTCAATCGACTAAAACTATTGCTATGTCAATAGGATTGAAGGGCATAAGAGTGCATAGCTTCCTAAGTGCCTAATGGCTATAATACTAGTGTAATAATAATCGTAAATAATATTAAATCAAAGAAATGACAAACTATACATCCGTACTAAGTATGTAGATGGCCAGTTAAATAACTAATATATAGTCGGATCAGGTGCCCTTCACTTTAGAAGAAATCAACGCAAGTTTAGTGAGTTGTGTTTGACCATTTTTTGGTGCGTGCTATACGTAAATATTCACAACATTGAATATGGTCGAAATATTGAGCTATGGTGGCAAGGTGGCAGGTGACAAGCATTATGATTTATACTAGTTGCACCACGAGAGAGCCAAAATTTGGACTAATTTAGGGTCTGTTTAGGGCAGCTGCAACTTATTAAATAATCTGCTGATATGCTGATTAAAAATAATATGCTGATAAGCTGATTAAAAATAATCTGCTGATAAGCTAGGTGCGGTAGCTATTACAAATTTTTATTTTTTTTGAAAAAGTCAGACTGCTCCTAGAAAACTGCCATCACACCTAAATAGGTGTGGTGTGAAAACTCTGTTTTCAGCGTTTTCAAAACGCATAAGCTGCCAAAACGCAGTTTACCTAAACAGGTCGGGTGCGTTTTCAAAACGCCACTGCGCCAAATAAGCTGCCCCAAACGGACCTTTAATTTAAAGTAAGTACTTTTTGGAAATATTTTCTAGTGCAAATTAATCACCACTACTCGCTGACATTAAATCATTTCAGCAAATGGTGGCAATCAACTTGCTTTTTATAAGCATTTGTGCTTGTAATCAATTTGGCCTTGTCCTTCTCAAAATTTGTAGCAATAACAGTAACAACTTGTTTGTGCAGCTTATGAATAATGGCTAAGTCTATGTTTTGATTTGATTTTTTAATGTACACTCTATGATAAAGGGCATTCTTTTATTAGAATGGCTAGCCATGGAGTTATAACTTATTAGTAAAGATAGCTTGTCCTAATAGTTCATCCAACTATTTACAGTGATTAACCGATATCATGTTTATTATAGTTTGGTTCAATTCTTGTTGGTCGTTTGTTTTGGGTTGAAAAGTTGAGCTCAAATTTATCTCAGTTTATAACATCTTCCATAACTCTCGCCAAAAATAGCTTATGAATCGATCGTCTAGTCAGATGTAAGGCATCTCAATAGCGCATTTAATCAATGTAATGGAAATTTGGCCTACTACCATCATAATTGAATCTACTTTACTTCATTTTCAGTAAAGCCAAAACAAATTCAATTCTTCCCATATATAAAGTCGAGTGCAGCTAATGGTGTTACAACTTGACGTTTTGATTGACTTGTTTGTAAGTTTGATAAACCTAGCAACATTCAACAAATCTTCTCACATCTTGATGTAATTATGGCTATAGAATTTTGTTTCCATGAGTGATAACATCGCATCACAACCCAAATGCTTTGAGTGACCTCCGACATGTAAACCTTTAACTTATTGGGCTCTTCGGAAGGTTCTAGGGATGCAATGTTAATTTCTTTTAAAAATTCTTGTATATGGAATACTCACTAGTTGGTCTCTTTTAATTACATAAAGGCTATGATTTTGTAAAGTTAGGATCATTTGCATACTATTCCTTTAATGATTTAAGCTGTGTTGCAGTCTGAATAGAGATGAGGAGATATGCTCAAAAACTTATGATATCGGTAGCATGGTCACTATTAAATTCTTTATTCTCTTAAACAAAACCATACTTTTGAAAACACAATTTATCTAACATGAGTAACTAACATACAAGTAATATAGAAGTGATTGGATATCATTCCCATGAAGACTACCAATATATCTCAGATAAGTCAATTATTAATACTTATTATCCTAAATTTTTATTCAACATATACAATATTCCAAATTAATTTAAAACATAAATCATAACTAGAACAAGAGATAACAATTGGAGAGGTCACCCTGACCCCTAAAAGATATAGCGACTAGATCGAACATGAATGTCGAAGGACTTACATTCGCTCGAGAGCTAGCTTAGGAATTGAAACCTTACCCCATTTAAGGGTTTTAGTCTTATCCTAGAACTGTACTTGATATGAATAGTGTTATTTCGGAATTCACATGACCGAAGGGTATTTTATGGGAAGTGTACGACTCACCCTCACACATGACGAATATTAATCGAAGCAGACTTTGTTGCTCGAGATACCGAGAAAGTTGGCTAAGCAAGGTGCGTTAGCCTATGACGTTTAGTATTAATTTGAAATTCACATATATATCCCCTTTAAGAGTGTTTTCAACATTCATTTATGATGAATGGGTCAACATGGTTCAAACCCAGATGAAGAGTGAGCGAACAACATGTGTTTTAAGATAGCACTATGTCCTATTTCTTTATTGGTCTTTCTAGGTATAAGACACCCGAAGGGCTTACATTTTGCCCGGTTAACGACCAAGAATTATTTTAGCAGTACAAAGCTTCTCTTGCAAATATGAACCAGGATCAATCATAGTTGATTTGAAATTCTAAAAAGGCAGTCGAATCTAAGTGTCCCGATTTAACATGAATCAATTAGACCGCTAGGAAGAGCTAACCGATCAACATGCTTCACGATAAGGTACCCAAAATTGATCAAGTCAAATAGAGATTAGACACCCAAGGTGCTCGAACTATGATGATGTTCAAGCTCTAGATTAAACCAAAGAGAATCTTTTTAGGATGTTCGCCACATTTTTTTTTTCTTGGAATGGACATTTCTTGTTTTCAGATCCAGCTTAAAGCATATGGTCGAAGAGGTATGGTAAGAGAAACACATAGCTTCTTTTATACCGATTACCATGAGTGTTAGGTATAGGCCACCCTAAGGACTTCCACCTTGCCTGGATAAAACCCATAAATCAGTTTTAAGTGAAGCATATGACCTCCCTTACATATGCCTTCTGGTAAATGAATATGATGGCAAATCATCTCTTCATAGAAGGACCGCCTGGACACGGAGGACGATGCTCGATGCGTGCAAGATTTGCATATATCAGGCCTAGGATGGATTCTTCTTACAAGCCATCTTCCCTATTCCTTTCCTTTAATTTCTTTCTCCCTTAGCCTAAGCAGGCCTCATCATTCTTAATAATTCTTTGAACAGAATATCTTAAGGATTTTGTTAGGAGAATTTTGAAATTAGAAAGTTTTTTATGTTGAAATTTTTTATTTTACCGCTCATCTCAAGCTTCTTTTCAGGAGTGCTGAATAGTTTTTATTTCCGAAGTCTTTCACAATTTTCCTGAAAATTACCATATATGGTAGTGCTTTACTTTTTTTATTATTCTCCTTTGGGAGTGCTAATTTTCTTTTGACTTCAAAATTCTCCTGAACACAGACGCTTAGCATGTTATAACCTATTACTTGTTAAGCTTTCATTGGTTTAGTTGGATGGAAAAGTAAAAGATTTAAATATTCGTTGAAACTACTTAAATTTTAATGACACCCATTTAATCATTCTGAGGTTTTTCTCGGGACTTAGGCCAAAGTTCATTAAAGTTAAGGATTCCGTCATCAAGACTTAGTTAGAACCCGCCCGACCATCTGAATTTGCAAATCCCAAGAATGTGCATGAATGGTCTGGTTAAACTTTCATTGGTTGAAACC
>NEWO01000042.1:980031-1009110 GCA_003013225.1 Phalaenopsis aphrodite | reverse complement strand
GTCATCAAGACTTAGTTAGAACCCGCCCGACCATATGAATTTGCAAATCCCAAGAAGGTGCATGAATGGTCTGGTTAAATTTATTTCAAAATCTATTTTGGACTCTACCTTGGGATTACCCAAAGCGATTACGAGACAAGATCAACTAGAATATAGTTCCCTTTGGAACTTGAAGATGTGGGAAATCCCTTAAGGTGCGCCAACACATTATAATTTACCTTATTATAATTTTTTTTTGTTCTTTAGGAACATTGGGATGATCATCGATCTCGTGATCTATGATGTCTTTCTTTTTTTATTTTTAAATTTGGCTTCACCATTCTTGGAGGAAGCATCTTGCCACTTCTTAAGTGGACTTGTTGGATACCTTCATTAGGGGACCCAGACGGATCATCCCAAACAGAACACTCAACTAATGTCCTTTGGATCGTGGCATTCATGATCGTTTGGCAAGCATGCATCGGATGACGAATCACTGAGATCGTCACATATGCGATATGTGCCAACAAGGGAGAGCTTCCTCGGTTTCATTGTTTTCATTGAATTCATCAGTCAAAGTACTAGAGCATACCATAAGAATATAGAACACAGAAGTGTACTAAAAATCTTTTCCTTCATTTTTTAAGATTACAAAAAATGCGTCTAGAAGGACACATCACACCCTCCCGACCTTGCAAAATATATCATAAATAAAAGAAAAATACAGTGTCGTATGTCTCTATATCAGTAGGCGACACAATTAAGCGGCTTCAATTACTTTTGCTGATCCTCTTCGAAAATGCTACTACTGTTCGGGGATTTTGATCTCCCCAGTTTTGTATTGTGCCTCGAGCTAATATTTGAATGTGAAGGAGTCTTCAAGGACATGCCCCAAGTGTTGATGATACGGGCAGAAGTTGGGCTCTTTGAAACTCTCCATCTCTCCCGGTTTCTTTGGTGGAGGTAGCTGCATAACCTGTTTAAGCAAATTTTTAAAGATCTTCACACAATCTTTCTTAAAGGGGTAGCTTTTAGATTCTCTTTGCTCAAATGTTTGGGTTTTCCTCTTCTGAGGAGGCAGGCGAGTAGGTTCTGCAAGCATGATGGGTCGTTTCATCTCATCTTCAAATGTCATTTAGAGTCATGCTCTCTTCCGCGTTCTTCGAAGGACCCATTGCAAATGGCTTCATGTCTTTAGCTTTTTCCTTTTTTTTTAAAATTAGGGCCTCTGCTGTATTATGCAGGCTAGCCACCTTTTCAATGAAAACCTCGAAATTTTTGCGGTAGTCATCTTTAACAAGATTGATATTAGGCCTTTGATCTTGCCCATAAGTAAAGCAATAACATGCTAATCCTAAAGCTGTGGCTCGCACATCATGCTCAAATTTTGCCAACGAATAACAAAATCTAACAGTGACTCACCATACCACTGTTAGGCTAATATCAAGTCACTCAAGTTAACTTGGTGGTGCACTCCAAAGAAGTGCTTTATGAAAGCATCCTCTAGCTCAAAAAATGTTTGGAAGGTGTCGTTTAGTAGATCGGCCTACAATTCAAAAGTAAATTCTGACAAGATAGTGACAAAATTGCGAAGCAGCAACGCATCGTTGCCACCAACTTTGCAGCAATGTGCTCGAAATTAATCGACATGTTGTTGGAGGTTTTCGTTGAACTGTTTGAATCACAGAGGGATAAACCTTGGAGGAAATGGAATGAAATCATAAGCCTCAGGATGATCTAACCCACGTTGATTCATACGGGGTGCTCGAAGGACCCAAAAGTGATGGTCTCTGGCTCTGCACAGAACAGACTAGGGGTAAAGGTAATAATGTTTCCCTCAGAGGCCTCGATCGCGATCTATCTTTGACTGTCCATTTCTGTTAATCAAAGAGACACTAATAAAAAAATTGAAGAAAGTCAAGAAGATAATCAAATTATACAACAACATCGATTACATACGAAGCACAGTAACCACCATGCTGAGGGTGTAAGAGGGACGGAAAAGACATTAAGATGCTCACCATAGCAACTGATACGCAGATTGAAATCCAAGGTTTCGAATAAGTACAAAAAGTGACTTAAGGAAAGGAAATCAGATCAACAATTATGTAAGCAAGACTCTTAATGTGGAGAGAGACTCTTTTCCAGCGGAGTTGTCAATCTGTTTTCATTCTTTTCTCTCTTTTATTTTTTGAAGGAGTCGCCAGTTTGTCTATTTATAATTATCATATTATTCCTTTATTTGAGTAATCTCCCTCTCGGATAAAATGAATTATCTGAAGAGGAGAGGAATCGAAAGGAGGTATATACGATGGACAATAGACAAACATGAGAAGGAACATGAATTACTTTCGTAAAGTGAACTTTGCGTGGATAGTGCCAATGCATACGTCGAAAATGAGATCAGATTGAAAATGCCTTGGAGACATACACAAAGACGAACTTATGAAAGCCACCCACAACCAGAGAATTAAGTGTAAATCCTTATTATGGGCTCCCAAAGGAACATATTCCTTTGGTTAATTACATCTTGTGAGATACCTAAGAAAACTCTTGATAAAAAAGAGTTTTACTTATATGATTTAATGAAATCTAGTTATTTGTGAAATCAATGGATTTAAATCATCTCAAGAGAAAATTCTAATGCTTTCAACATCTATACCGAGCTATAGGGCAAAGAGTGAATCATCGTAACCATCACGGACGGTGATGCCCAAGCATGCGGGGCCCATAAGATGATGTCAATGATGTGTCAAAGGAATCGACAAGAGTCGAAAGAGGTCAACGGGCAGGAAAATACTCCCTAAAAAAGTTAGAGGTAGTCGGGTTAGAATACCATGAATCTGTCATCCTAAGCTATATAGACCTTAAGTACCTGATTGTGCAGGTAGTTGACCCAACATTACCAAATGCTTCTTGTTAGCAATTCGTGAGTTGGTCGTCCAAGGAAGTCTCGGTAGCCCTAAATTTAAAGGAAGGAAACTCTAGTTCCTATAATCCTAAACATGTAGAGCAAAAAGAGATGAGACTTATGCTTGCCAAGAAAAATGACAGAGTCCCACTGGAAAGAAGCGGAAAGGAGGTTCAGCTGCAAAGCTGAAAACACTCCGCACAAAGGACTTATTTTCTGTTTGGGTTGGGGATGTCTCTAACACCTTAGTCGTACTAGACAACCTCCTAGATAAAAAATTATGCTTATCTAAGTCAGAGATGGAGAAACAAGGGGACTTTTTCTCGGGCATATGCATATGATGCACTTCTATCGCATTCCTATGACTCAAAGGCCCTATTAGAATGACTTAGGTAATATTTATGCTATGCAACTCATTTTAAAACCGACGCGAATGTCATACAGAAAAGTAAAGTGCGTGTTTTGAAAAATCCAAAATATTTTAACCCTAAATTTTAATTAATCTTAATATTTTATTATTAATATTTTGTAGAAAGTTTAGATTTTAGGGTCTTTAATGAGCTTAGATTATTTTCCATGATCAATCTCAGACAAACAACCAACAGAAAAAAACACGAAAATAAAACAGTCATAAAACAAAAATGAAGGCAAACCAATCAAAATAGAAGAATAGGCCGATAGTGCTGGATCGACAACCTCTCATAGGAAAACAGTAAAAGCAGTCTGACTCTGCATATACATATCTAGTTCTAATTTTATACAAGAATATAAATTCAGGGTTACGGTACGGGACACGAGCTGTTGCTCCCGGTTTCTGTCACGTAGTTTGACGCATTATCAGCCTCAGAACACATGGTTGCACCTTATTTATGATATAAACTTGATTCTAGGACTCTATCAAATATATGATAACAAAAAAAATAAAGGATCCAATATTTAGAAAATATTAGCACGGGTTATCTAATGCAACGCATATGAGCTATGCTGACATGAGGAGCTTATAACAACGCTTACAAAAAAAAATTTGTATGAAATCATAACTTATTCCGCCCTTATTAAACTTGTGTGTGTGTATTTAGACATGACCACTGTAAGAAAATTGTCCCTAATATATTATTGTGCATGTGCACACTCAATAAACACACAAAAACACAAACAAAACGATGTCTGGCTAAGACAACCAAAGTAGCAAATAACAATAGGCAGACATCGAAAAAGACTATCTAGCACCTTAATTTTAGCCTAGCACACTATCTAACGAAAAGTGTCATAACCAATATCCAAGTGCTCAGGGTAAAACCGTAGAGTATGTATGACTTTAATGAAATTACCAAACCGACCCCTCTCTAAAGATCCAAGGGATCTAAATAGTGTCATTCAGGATGAATTTTGAAAAAGGTTTGGCCTCACATATGACCTAATTCACTATTTGCATAGTTTTAAGATATGGTGGATACCATAAGTAAAGAAAACATATATATTTTTATTTTTTTTATTTTTAAAATAAGGTCATTAAATGCAGACTTGTGACATGTAAAGTGACAGCAATTAGATCCTTTGGATACTTAACACAATTATACTTGTGCGGATCCCGATGCAATAACTCACATTGTTCATCAGGATTTACCTGACAAACAATGCTCGTTAAAGCATCGCAAACAACACAGCGTTACTCATCTAACGAGTCTAACTTGTTATCACGACATAGAAGGCAATAAACATGTAGATGACAAACTTGTGAGCACACATTGTGCACTCAAGAGATTCAGTGGCTCTAAGGCGTGACCCGAATTGAACACACAACGTGTAGTGAAGTGGTACAATTCTCAGTAGAGAAAATCACACATTGTGTAGGCTTGATAGGCAAGCCATCCTCGAAGAAGACACATGCGTGTTGTAGTGAGTGTGTGGGAAGTAGTGACTCAAGAAAGACATATGAGTATCGTGAACATGCAAGATGCTACGCGAGCAAAACATGTAGATGTGCACAAGCGAAAATGCGAACACATGCAACATGCAAGTGACCGGTTGATCGGGCCTTGGTGGCGGATCGAACCGAAATGGTTTGGTTTTGTGACCGAACCTTGGTGGCTGGTAAAACCAAAAGATTGGTTTGGTGATTTGGTCTTAGTGGCCGATTGAAGCAAAAAAGATAGTTTTATGATCGGGCCTTGGTGGTCAGTCGAACCAAAGTGATCAGTTGATCGGGCCGTGCCGGTCGATCGATCTGAGGTGAGTGCATATGCAAAGGTGCCATGCAAGTCATGCAAACAATGTACAAATACATACAAGTGACATGACATGTAAATGAAGTTAGCCAATTACCCTTTAGGTTGACGGGGACGGTCAATCGAGTGCTATGGCCAAGAGAGGGCGGTCGGGCCAGAGCGGCCAAATAGACCAAAGTGATCGATCGACTTGGGCCGCTATGGCCGGTCGGGCCGAAGTGGTTGGTCAACCGGGTCGAGGCGGCCAGTTGGGCCTAAGTGATAGATTGATCTAGACGGTGCATCCGATTAGACCGAAGTGATCGGTCGATCAGGTCGAGCGGCCAGTCGGACTGAAGGGATCGATCGAACGGGCCGGGGCGGCTGGTCGGACCTAAGTGGTCGGTTGATTGAGCTGGGTGGCTGGTCAGACCTACGTGATTGGTCGACCGACACATTTAAAATGCGGTCAAACATACAAGCATATGCAAATATTCGTGCTCGATAGCGTGTTTTTACTCGTTCTAACAATCTCATGGAGTAGTTGATTGGATTTAGCGGGCGTCACTACACTTGCTTGGTGCGAAGGATCTTTTGTTGGGGAAGGCCTTCGCGACGTTGGGAACGTTAAAGTCTTGAAACTTTCCATTCTCTATGCCCGAACGATAGATTTCACTTTTCTAGTCACGAGAGCGAAATCGTTAGAACAAACACGAGATTGAATGATCCCTACATTTTGGATTTGGGTCTTGAAAGAAATGGGTAGGTTAACTCTCAGGATTTGCAAGGGAAAGTCCGGGAAAGGTTTCTAATCCTACATTGGCTTCCTCTAGGCATAAGAAAACCCTAACCTAATGTCTCTAACAATTAGACCCAGGGGGCTCTAGTAAGGGAAATCGCAAAGGATCGATAAATTTCATCTTCATGACAGTTGCTCATAGTGTTCTCTTTAATTGTCCGAGCTCCGACAAATTTCCGACAAAGTTTGCTCCTCTCCTCTAAAGGATGAAGAAAGTTTGCTCTAAAAGGAAAGTCCAGCGAGGTTTCGGCGGAGTTCCGTGCTCCAACAAAGTTCCGATGAAGATCCGACGATCCTTTCCCAAAGTATGAAGAAGCTCTCCTTTGGCGTAGGAGAGTAGAAGACCCTAGATCGATGAGGACTTTTTTACAGCCAACTAGGGAAAATTTTGGGTTTGGAACACCCTACCCACACTGTGATCCATGATGACTGTTAGCAATGATTTCCCCGATGAATGGCTGATCAAAATACTCATTTTTGAAGTTATGAAACCATATTTCAGTCATGATTGGTGCATCATAGCTCGCGGATTGAAGAAACCCTATGTCAGACGATCTACGCGAAAATCGGGATTTTTGAGCCAGATCAACCCCTAAGCGCCAGTTCCGAGCGCATAAAACCTTTCTCGTAGAGGCCCCAAAGTATGAAGAAGCTCTCCTTTTGTGTATTGTTCGAGTATGACCCCGTAACTCAAAAATGAACATTTTAGAGATTTCAGGCTGGTGTTTTTTTTTTTTTGGTGTCGACAAGCGTCCCTTGCAGGGGGTAAAATTGGTGCGAACCTGATTTTTTTCAAAATATGCATGGGGGATCTTGAAAACTACCCTTGGCCTCAGAAGACTTTGAATTGATGGAGTTGGGTCTCTAAACATCAGAACCGACGTAAAACACGTCTGGAGTCAAGGCTAACACCATCTTACAGTGAATTTTCCCGGATAGGGTCAAGTTGGTACTGGTCCTGATTTCGTGCTCGGGACACATACCAGGAGGTTTGTTTGGATGTCTTGGACAGCGGGAAGCTGGGCACAATCCTGTGTTGTTTAAATAGATACCCATTGTATGTGACATCAAAAATTGATGCCAACATATATTTTTCTTGTTTTCTTAGGGGGAGCAAATAAGGAGATAAAAGAGATAGAGAGTGAGTTAGTGATCTTGGCTTAAGTAGTGAGACCTTGAGAGAGATTCTCTATTTTGAGAGAAAATGTGAGTGATCCTAAGGTAGAGAGGGAGAGAGAGAGAAGAGTTGGGTTGTTGGGGATGTGTGGGTGAGGAAAGCTGTGGGAGAAATATGAAGGTGGAGTGAAGGTGAGGCTATTTTCAATGACTTAGTGAGGTTTCGAGCGGATGTTTGTTGGGTATGTATAATGAAAATGAAAGGAGCGGAGAGAGGAGAATGAAGCAAGAAAGTGGGTGTCTAGATCGAACTAGACATCAGGGAGAGATTGTGGAGGCTTGAAATTTTCTGTCTAAGTGGAGAGTAGTTATTAGGATGATGTCAGAATGGAGGAGGTTAGGTGCACATAATTGTGTGTTAAGTAGGGTGAGATTTTGTGTTGCAACAGTGACAGATGGGGAGGCGATGTCAGATGCTCTGGCTCAAACAGTAAGGATATTGATTAGGGAGCACATGTTAAGGAGAAGACTATAGGAGCAATAATTTTAGGCGAGAGATGTAGTCTTTGATGACGGAGCTAGCGGTCACTGTTTGAGAGTTAAAATGGTAGGAGATACAAGTGAGGGTTTTTCCATGAGGTAGATTGGAGCTAGTAGTTGCTGGCTAAGTGGTGACATGATAGGAGATGTAGTAAGTGATATCGATGAGGGTTGGAATGAAGATGGGGAGAGTAGTTTCAAGGCTTGGAGATGTCAGTGAGGCTTCATGAGCTGCTCAAAATGGAGGGAAGTAAAAATTTAGGTTGTGTTATTGGTGGAGTCGTCCAAGGGAGCTCCTTGTAGCTTCACGTGAAGGAGATGGACATAGAAGTTTTGATCTGTAAGAGAGATGGGAGTAATGAGACAAATTGGGGAAGGTGATGGGATAAGGGGTGTTGTCATGTGAGAATTAATAAGAGTGAGTTTTAAGATATTTTAATTGTTTTCCATATGTTTTTTAATTTGTCATAGAAGTTTGGAAATATTTAGGAGATTTGAGAATTTTTTAGCTTACTAAATTTTATAATATTATTTAAAAACTAAAAGGATGTCTGAGATGTGGAGGAAGAGTATTTGGTCCTTATTTTTAAGAATAAAGGAGATGCACAAAAGTATGTAAATTATAGAGGAATTAATTTAATATTTTGTATAATAAAATTATGGGAGAGAGTAATTGACAATAGATTAAGACGTGATACAAAAGTTTTTCATAATCAATCGAGGTTTATGCTAGACAAGATTACCATGGAAGTTATATATTTATTGAGAGTTTAATAGAAAAGTACAGAGAGGGTAAGAAGGATATACATATAATTTTTATTGATTTAGAAAAAGCATATGATAATATTCCAAGAGAAGCTTTTTGGAGAGTTCTAGAAAAGAAAGGTGTTGATATGATTTACATTTAAGACATTAAAGATATGTATACTAAAGTTGTTACTTGTGTTCGAACAGAATGAGGATTGCTAAAGTATTTTCCTATTTTAGTTGGAATACATCAAAGATCAATATTAAGTCCATATCTTTTTGCTTTAGTTATGCATGCTCTTAATGGACATTTTTACGAGGATGTACACAGAATGTGCTTACTAGGAATAGTTCAGGAAAAACTTGAATTATGAAGGTCCACTGTAGAGTCTAAAGGATTTCGTTTGAGTAGATTTAAGACTGAATACACGGAATGTAATTTTAGTAGAAGTAGATCTAGTGGAAGAGTTGTAATAATGGGCGATGAAAGTATTAAAAGTAGTGAACATTTTAGATTTTTTGAATCTATTGTTCAAAGTGATGGTGATATAAATGGGGATGCTATTAGTAGAATTCAAGTTGGATGGTTGAAGTGGAGGAATGCATTGAGCATATTGTGTGATAGAGAAGTACTACTTAGACTTAAATGATAATTTTATAAGATGCTCGTGAGACCTGCAATGTTTTATGACGCAAAATGTTTTCCTATAAAAGAGAAGCATAAAACTAAGTTAAGTGTTGTTGAGATGATAATGCTTAGGTGGATGAGTGACTTTACACTTAGAGATAAAATGCGAAATGAATATATTCGTGAAAGAGTTGGTGTAGCTTCAATGGTAGACAAGATTAGAGATAGTCATCTTAGATGGTTTGATTACATTAAACATTGATCATCTGATGATCCTGTTAAGATAGTAGATGTTTTAGATTCGACTTGTGTTAAGAAAGGTAGGAGTATACATAAAAGACCTGAGCATGTTATATAGAAAATGATATTAATTTATTAGAATTAAATGAAAATATGGCACTCCATAGGGCACAATGGAGAAAAAAAGTTTCGACCCTACTTGGTGGGATAAATGCTTGTTCTTGTTGTTTTTGCTTTTTAATGTCTTATTTATTGGGCACATGTTGGATGGAGATAGAGGGGATTATTTTTGGGGTGCATTGAGATTCAAATTTTATTTTATTTGTTTTTTATATATAATTATATATATATATATATATATATATATATATTAATATTATTTTATTTAATATAAAATAATAACTTTTAATTAATTAATTGATACTATTGTTATATTTAATTTGTTTTTTATCATAATTTGATATCATTGTTTTTTTTATCCCATTGTTACTTGTAAGGGGGTGATGTCTTGCATCCAATATTATTGTCTCATTATGTGCCATATGAAAATCTATTATTCATTTTTCAGGCTTTTACCACACATTTGTCTAGTATGAAGATCCCTAATATTGTGAAGAATGCTTTGAAAATTTCTAAGTGGAAGGAGGCCCTCTTCAAGGAGGTGAAAGTTTTGGGGAAAAATGACATGTGGGAATTAGTTGATCTAGTTGGAAGAAAACGGTTGATTGCAAATGGGAGTTACAGTCAAGTATAATTTGATGGTTCTCTAGAATTGTAAAAGACTCGACTAGTTGCTAAGGGATTTAATCTGAGTCATGGCTTTGATTACTTAGAGAGATTTGTTCTACTAGCAAAAATAAACTTTATAAGAGTCCTTCTATCACTTGCAGCTAATCTTGAGTGACCTTCAACAATTGGATATAAAAAATACATTTCTTAATGAGACCTAGAAAGAGAAGTGTACATGGATGCACCTTCAGAATTTAGTGGGAAGTTCGACATTAAGGTGTTTAAACTAAAAAATTCCATGTATGGGTTGAAACAATCACCGAGATTGTGGTTTGAGAAATTTATATTATTTATTAAAGGTCGGGGGTATTTTCAAGGACAAAGAGATCGTACAATGTTTTTCAAAAATTCAATGGATTGGAAGATAACCTTATTAATTGTGTGCTTGCATTATATAATTCTCATCAGAGATGACATATATGAACTAAACTGGTTGAAGACTTCTCTATCATCAATTTTTTAGACCAACAACTTAGGATCTTTGAGTTATATTTTTGGCATTGAGTTTGTTAGATTGAAGAAAGGGATTCTTGTTTCCCAACGAAACTATATTCTTGATCTTCTAAAGGAAACATTGATGAATGGTTGTAGGCTTGTAGACACTCTAATTGATCTCAATCAGGAACTAGAAGAGGAGGAGGGTGACTAAGTGAGTACAACTCGATATTAAATGTTGGTTCGAAAGTTGATATGCTTATCACATACATGGATAGGTATCGTCTTTGTTGTAAGTTTGGTAAACCAATTTATGCATTTATCTTCTGAGAAATACTTTGAAGCAGTTAACAAGATTCTTAGATACCTAAAAAATATATAAGAAAAGAGTTTACTCTTTCTGAATACCATACAACAATACATTGAGGAATACACCGATGCAGATTGGGCGGGTTCAAAAGTTGATTGGAGATTGACGTCTGAATATTATACTTATATGTGAGGAATCTAGTTACACGGCGAAGTAAGAAATATATTGTGGTGGCAAGGAGTAGTGCCAAGATAGAATATCGAGCTATGATTAATGAAGTATGTGAGATGTTATGGCTGAAGAGAATTCTTAAAGAGCTACGAATTCCAATAAACATGTCATTGAAATTGTACTGTTACAATAAAGCTGCTATAGGCATTGTAAAAAATCTATTACAATATGATCAAACAAAACATGTGGAGAGTGGTAGACATTTCATAAATGAGAAGATTGATTGTGGAGCTATTTATACACCTTTCATCCCGACATCGCAGCAAATAGCATATATCTTCACCAAACGATTCAAGTCTAGTTTTGAGTTTCTTGTAAGAAAGTTGGTCATGATAGATATCTATGCTCCAACTTGAAGGGGGTGTCAGAATTTTAGCGATTTTTCCCTCTTGGGTATCTTCTATTTTTATTATTTAAAAATTTTTATTAGTTTCTACTTTTAGGATTAAATATTGTTGGAAATTTCTATTTCTTTTTTCTGGCATGAGGATTTTATGGTTTTTCTAATGGGTTGACCTTTCCGTGCTATTTGGCCTGTAACTGAGTCTAAAAAATTGCAAAGGAATAATTATTTTTCTCTTCTCAAAAACCATAAATTGATTATATTTTTTCTCATATTTTAGAATTTATGATGATATATATATGAGTGAAAAAGTTCTAAATTAAATTATTGAAGCATTTTTTTTAATTCTTTTGTTTTTTCATCGTTTAGGGTATTTCTCTCTTGGTTTAATGCACTTTGGATTGATCTACTAGGAATAGGGCCCCGCAAGTTGCTATGAACAATTTGCAACAGCGCGCACGAAACGTTTTGCCTGCAGCAGAAGTTGATATAGGCACCAACGGAACACCTTCCAGCAAAAGTTGTTTGAGAAAGTCCTCAAATGTAAGAAATAATGGCATGTGAATCTATCACTTTACACATTATGCTCTTGCTATTATATATGAAGGCACTGATATAAGCTTTGCTTTCTCTGTATCCAGAATACTACCAAACATGCAAAATCAGCTAATGTTTCTAGTGAAAGGTCCTTAGTGCTTCCCGCTTCTGCTTCATGGTATGCTGCTTCTCATAATCTTTTTTGGAAGGATTTCCTATTTATGTTTGTGTGTCTGTTTCACAGGGGTTCTCGAGTGCCAAATAAATGTTCAACACCAGCGACTACACCATGCCTGCAAAACCCTGTCAAGCAGAAGCCAGATTTTTTAAATTCTTCGACTTCATTTCTTTCATCCGTTTCAAGCATTAAATGTATTTCCGCATGGGATGATCATGTTCCTGTATTATCAAAGGAACCTGACAACAGGACTGTGGAGAGTGGGTCAAGGGCCTCAGAAGTTTTGAACCTTGTTTCTTCTATGCATGACCAACCAGTTGTATCAGATGACTCCTCAGAGAGTACTGTGGTTGCAGAAAGTTCTTTAATGATTTCTGCTTGGGAAGATGATACCCAAATGAAGCCGCCTGAAGGAAGAAATATAATGCTTATGGATTCTCAATCAAGTCCTATGGAAATGACATCTAGTTCATGCAAATCAACGGAGATTATGTTTGATGTAGGATGTAATTATGCTTGGGATGATGATATTGACGCAGCATCAAACCAAATCACAGATCCATGTTTTTATCAAATCGATGGAAAAACTACTTCGTTAGAAGCATTGAAATGTTGTAGTGATGGGGATTCCCAGACCTCTCTATCAGAAGATACTAGGGTGTGTGATACTTCTTGTACCTCTGATATTTCATGCTCTCCTTCCCAACTTTCAGACAGATCAACTGGAGACAAAGATCGATCTCTCGTACGAGAAATCATTAGTGTGGACTCGTTTAATGTCAAAGATGAGTATCAGAGCAAAGAGGAGTATCAAGTCGTGTCATCTAATAATTGTTCTAAATTTAATGACGAAAGTTCTGATGCTAAATTTTGTCAAACTTATGCGAACAGGGAAGCTGAAAGGCAAAGTTCAACGCCCTCCTCTCTTGCATCTGTTGTGACAGACTCAGAATGCTTTTTGATAGACTTACCTGGCTGGGCCTCCAATCAACAAAGTGATGCTCCATTTTCTGTGATAAAAACTGATAATTATAGTTTGGCCACTCATGACCAGAGAGAAGAAGCATCGAATGTTTCCATTCAAAAAACATTTTTATACTGCAGTCTAAATCCTCCTAAAATGCCATTCATTCCAACAAGCAATTCTTGTGAAGAAGATCCTTTTGATTTGCAATATCTAAATGATGCAAATTATTTTCCCACGGATGAAGGGTTCTCTAGGTTTAGGGATCATACTGTGGTGCTTCCAGCTGTGCCCAAGCAGGACCAGCAAGATGATTATGCCATGCATAGGGAGGATTTTGAGACACCTGACATGAGACAAACTGGAAATAAACCAAGTTATGTAGTGAAGTCTGATGATTTAACGACAGTAAAGACTGAAGTCATTGATTCTGGTGAGAGAAGCATTATATCCAATATGTTGTCACTAGATTTCGATCCATGGGATGATTCTTTACATTCTTCTGACAATTTGGCCAAATTTCTTAGTGGCATGGGTAAGAAAGTTGGCTCTTCCGCTCTGTCATGGAAATTGCAAAATAATAATCAATCTAGATTTTCATTTGCCCGTCAGGAGAATTTAGCAAATGATTTTTCTTTGGCTGCTAGTCATGCGGAGAAATCGAGCAGTTCAACACAAGAGTCATTTAAAGATGCTTATTACAACAATATTTTGCATGATACAACGGGGAGTTCCAGTGTTTTTTTGAAAAACAGTTCTTTGTCATCATCTAATAACCCTGCTGGTATGTCTTTATAGATTATGCTTTAAACGTACTGCATATTTCTATGCTTATCATTTTATCTTGGGCGTTTAGTTGTCCACATCCATATTTAAGTTTTTTTTTGTCATTTGTATATTCCTTCTATGGCTATTTTTAGAAGTGCTTTCAATTTGAATCTTAAAGGCCTTTTTGGAAAATCAATTTTGGCCATGAAATAAAACAACTATTTGTATTAAGTAGGTTACCTTTGGTTGAGTAGATCCAAGAAATAGATCTTCATATGGAGATCAAATAGTGGAGTGAGGAGGTGCAAAAGGTTTTAAAGAAAATTATATACGTTTCAAGTATGTTAAATTAATGATTGTCTAGACATAATAATAGTAAATAAGCTAAAAGATATGCCAAGATGTAGTAGGCAAAGACAAAGCTACTACACTTTATAATTTGAATTGTATGCTAAATAATAGGAGAAAATGAAATATATAATATCACCAAAGTAAAAGAAATGAGATTTAGGTTATTTTTAAGCAAAATAAATTTGTTAATGATACGGGGATGTTAAAAAGATAAAATGTGAAAATAATGAAATGTTTGTACAGGAATAATTTATTAAGAATCTTCAACATGAAATTTCTTAAAATAAAAAATGAATAAATTAATGATGTTATAGAAATTATACAATAGTGAATTTGATTTAGCTTTTAGGAAGATGCATAAAGGTAAAGTTTTGAGTCTTTATAAGATATCCTTTAAATTTGACGAGTTATTAGAATTATCGGATTAATATGGTTGACCGATCTTTTTTTAAAATCCAAAATTTAAAGATTGTCAAATTATCGGGGAGAACACATTGGTGCCAATCTTTGAGAATAAAGGAGATTTTTATGGTCGTGGCATTAAAAGAAAATTCAAATTTATGAACAATTTAATGAAGTAGTAGAGTGTATTTAAAGAAAGACATGAAAAATATCATGGCGATAATTGTGAATTGATTAATATTATGTCAGGAAGAGTTATAATGAAGCTGATTTTGTGCTAAGATAACTATTGAAAAGAGAAAAATATGTCAAAGTTGTTAAAGAGATGTATAAGTTAGAAGGGACAAACAATTAGTGCCAGTTGTTAGAAAATTAACGAGTTTAAAATTACAATAGGATTGTATCATAACAAATCGATGTTAAGTCAGAGGTCTTCATGGCATAGTTCTAACTGATAAGACTTCTCTTGAAGTAAAAAAACAACGCAATGGAGGAATTTATGTAAGGTAGAAGCTTTGGAATTAGTACAAGAAACAATGACTAGTGAATATCAAATTATTTCGTAACTATCAATGCTGCCACCATATCAAGTGTTAATAAGATTTAGCAAGTTTAAAGCCATTAAATTAAGTTTTTCCAAAATGAAAATATGGTTTAGGGTATAACTTCTAGATTTTAATAATTAATTAATTATTTATTTATATTTTTTTGATTGGGAGGGCAAACTATGTAGTAAGGAGATATGATGAAGACTTTAGTTTAATAAAATTGAAAATAGTTGAATATGTTTTATATGTCCAATGAGTGTGCAACTAGTGAGTGACCAAGAGACTAGCAATAATGATAATGCTAAGATGGATATGGTATAAAACTAATAACGATGGGGTAAGAAATGGTTATATTTGAAAGACAAAAGTAAAGCATATAAAATATCGGTAAGGTGGGTAGATATTATTAAGATATTAAATGATTAGAATGGTAAATTTGTACTTTACAGGTAAGATTGCTAGTTGAACATTGGTGTGAATTAGAATTAAGTTCTCCTGTTGCAGAAGAATGATTGGAAAAGTTTTTTCAAATGCCAACCCCCTATAGTTAAGGTGAAGCTGTGATAATAAAGATGAACTCATTTGTTGTTGCTTGTTGCATGCATCAAGGTAGTGCTTTTTCCTATGATGTGTGAGATATCCTTTTGAGTTGTTGTAATCTGGGTGCAATCAAGATGTATTAGATAATGGTTGGCCTATTTTTGTTGGACAGCTTTCTCATTTGATCATCTTTGTTGAGAAGCTTTGCTGTTACGCTTAGGGCTGTCAAAAAAGCTCATTGTTCATGACAGTTCGTGTTCGGTTCGCCGGGGGTTCGTATTCGATTCGTTCGATGAGCAAACGAGACGAACAAGAACAATTTTTTTCGTTTGGTTTGTTAGATAAATCAAACTTGAACAGTGATGCGTTAGTTCGTGTTCAAATCGTTATTGTTCAAAATATAAAATAATTTAAAATAATTATATATAGAAAGTTTATGATTTTTTAAAAATAATTATATACTCTAAAAATATATCATATTTTAAAAAATTAGATCATATAAATTATAATATATACTAAAATTATTAATAATAATATATTAATATACTATACTAGTAATATAGATATTATATATATATATATACATAATATAAGTTATATAATTATTATAAATATATAATACACTATATATATATTATTTATATATATTAATATATACAAACTAAAATGTAAAAAACCGTAAGCCCCTAACCCCGTGTTAGGCCTCCCTTTCCTCTCCCGAAAGCTTTTGATTTCGGTCGCCTCTCTTTCTTGTCTCAAAATAGCGAAAAGCTTTCTCTCGCCGAGAGCTTAGGGTTGGTTATTTGTGTTCGTTCTCTAATCTCTACTTCTATTTGTCTTCGGGTTGTTTGGTTGCTCGATATTCTTGCTTGGTTGCTTGTAAGGTTACCGTATATACTTGCTTGGTTCGAGAGCTTAGGGTTGGTTGTTGGATCGACTACTCGCGATATTCTTACTTCAGTGCTTGGTTGCTTGATATTCTTTCTTGGTTTCTTGTAAGGTTATCGAGGCGTCATCTTTGGTATATTTTCTTCAATATTTCATATTTATCTTTAGGTTCGCCTCTTAGCTTAAATTTTCATAAATTGTTTTTTAGATTGATTTAATTTTTTTGAGTGAAACCTAGGTTTTGAAGTTTATGGGAGTGAAATCTCGCATAAAAAAATGTCATATTGCCTCTAGATTTGATTTTGTTGGGAGCACTGAGCTCTACTTGGGCTATTATGCACTTGTGTTGTGATTCATACAGGTTTAAACATTACTTTCAAACAGGTTTCAACATTTGTGCTGTGATTTGATTAATGCCTCTAGATCTGATTTTTTTTAGCATTGTTGGTATTTCTCTTCAAGCATAAATGCTCCATTTATCATGTAAGTATGAGCAAACATTTTTTTTTCTGAGTAATGACAAAATAGTCTTGACCATTTACACGGAGCCATTTAAAATGGTCATTTTAGTCCTAGAACCCATAAAAAAATATTATTTCTTACTACATTCTTAAAATCAGAATAATATTTCTTACTATACTTTATTGATTTTGATGTTTATGATTTGCATCTCCTCATTGAAGAGTGAAATTTTGGCCGGAAGTTGTATCTCCTTAGTAGGTGAACGATCAAGGACTTTAATTACAACTTATGTGACACTGGCAGTTAAAGTGAAATTTTGGCCTTCTTGACTTTTTTTTTTAAATTTTAATGAGTCTTTTTTTGGGTCATTCGGAAGTATCCTTGACATGGAAGTTGGTTAACAACTAACAAGTGTTATCTCACTATTCACACTTGTAGCAATGGATTTTTTTGAGTTGGTTGCCATATTGCCAAAATATGTTACACTTGTCAGTCATTAGCCATATGAAAATTTCTACAATTCATGGCATTGAGGGAAATTTTCCACTAATCAAGTGATGTGATCAGATGGAATTGAGGGTGCCTGTGCTCATGCTCAGGTATAATCAGTTTTTTCTATTAAAATTAAATTTGACAGACTACACTAAAATATAGATACTGAAATAGAGATCTGGTATCTATATTTTTGTATAGTCTTCTAAATCATTTTTGAAGTGTTACATTGGGGGGTAAAGCCTAGAATAGCCGATCTTGGTTTCTTTTTCTCCAAAATATATTAAAAACATATGCCAGCTCTTCGCTTGTTATATTGAGACCACTTATGAGTTTGCTTTGATTTCCATTGTCTTCTGAGTTTCTTGTTCTCTTTTTTGCTCTATTCCTGCAATGTTTGTGAACTTAGCTCTCTTCCATGCTTGGGAAAGTATCCTGAGTATGAGTTATGTTTTGCTTTTTTTTGGAGTTGAAGAAGCATAGAAAAATGTTTGAACCGAATGAATTGTCTTGAAGAACCTTGATGCTGTTTTCATGTTTATTAGTTCTGTCTCACAAATAAAAAATGAATTGTGTGGTCGTTTTCTCACCACCTTTGTTTGCTTTATGCGTGTCGTTTGCAAAAGAGGGGGATTCCTGGCTTCCGATAATGTTCAAACTTCGTGAAATTACCATACAAAGATGAATTGAATAATTTCTTAATGATTGCCCATCTCAATCCCATTTGAAGATGCCTATAAGGTCTCTGTTGTTCAACAGTGAATTTTTTTTTGCTTTCCTCTTGCTTTATTTTATTGGTGTAAGTTTAAAAAATATTTGTTTATCTTCCTGTTATACTATACTAGCTAGACGGGGAAAAAATTATGGTTATGACTGAATTGTATATGAACTTTCAGTGGAATGAGAGTATTATGTATATAATCTGATAATAATTGTTGGTGGTGCACCAATTTTTATTCTAACCCTTGCGGGCTGATATTGGAAGGAGAGCTAGTTAATTTTTTGCTATTTTTTTTTAATGAATGCTATCTAACGGTCCATATCAGATTAGAATGAATTGAAAATAACATTCAAATTGCACCTTATATTGTTAGAATATTTATTTAAAATCACAATTCTTAAGCATTACTGAGCAAGTTTTTTTTTTTAGAAAACATGTTAAGTGGAAGCAAACCCTTCCATATATTTATATTTCTTTTTCATTTGAAGTATATTTACTTTTAAATTTTAAAATTGTAAGATGAGTCATATGACCCCCCTTTGATTCAATCTGTTAGATAACATGGGGTCATTTTATCATGTCAGTGGATTTGTCTCATTGATATATTTTATTATTGCTAGCTTTTACATTAATTTATTTGTTCTTGCTTATACATCCATGTCTGAAATCTCATGTGATATTATATTTTCGTGTCTAGTTATTTACAATGTCAAATATTAAGCATTCTCAATCTACATCAAGTAGCAAATAATTGTCAGTTGCAATTAAGAGTGTAAACGATCTGAACGCGAACGAACAAAGCTCGTGTTCGTGTTTGATTCGTTTGAAATTTAGTTTGTTTAAATAGGCTCGTGTTCGAAATTATTCGTGAAGTTACTGTTCGTGTTCGGTTCGATTTGTTCGAAATTAATTTGAATTGTTCGAAATAGTTGAATAGTTCGAATTACTTGAGTTGCTCGAAATTTTTCAAATTTGTTTTTTTTTTTTGAATTGTTAAATAGACAACACTTAATTATTAATTCTCAAATTACAAGAAACAATAAATAACATATGAAACTGAATTAGAACTTAAAAAAAACATCCCTTTATCATTAGTCATTACATCCAAATATTCAAGCAAATAATTTCTTACATAAAAAGATAAGAAAAGAATACTTGTCAATTTAACCGATGATTAGAGTTCCAACTATGCCTACTAAGTATATGAGTCGATCTTAATTCAATGCATTCAACAAATTGAATTTACAATACTTGACACAGTTCAACAGTACATTTATTCAGCCCTATTTATTCTCAATTTCAAAGAAAGTTTCAAGACGTTCTTTAAGTTTCATCCACATTAAGTGCGTTCAGGACTTCAAGAGTTCCAACTGTTGTATTGCAATGCTTATTGCTTCTTTCCTTTTGACGAAAATTGAGCGTGTAGATAAATATAAAACTCCTCAAGCTGCAGAAAGTAGATGTTGAGTAATAAATAAGATAATTAGAAAAAGAAGAGGAAGAAGAGTTGTGAGATCAACAGAACCACCATAGCTTTTGATTCATGCACAAAATCAAAGCTATCAGCCAACATAATTCCAGCAGTCAAACAATTGCAAACATGAATGCTATCTAAAAGTCCATATCATATAAGAATGAATTGAAAAAGCATTCAAATTGCACTTTATATTGTTAGAATATTTACCTTCAATCACAATTCTTAAGGTTTCACATAACATAAGCTTGTTGTATCACAAACTCTGTGAAACACAATTATTGGGTAAATCAATTTTTTTAGCACTACACATAATAGCTTTTTATTAATACAAAAGCTTCAAGACGTTCCTTAAGTTTCATGGATCTCTCGAGCTGATGATGGAGCTTTCGATAAAAAATAAAGCTCAATCGATCCCTTCAAAAACGTAGAACACCAATGACAACTTAAGGTTTAAAGCACCAAAGTACTATGTATGAAAATTTTTCATAAATAAAAAGAAATAGAAAGTACAGATAAATACCTTCTTACAAAGTAAAATAAAAACTGCTCCACTTACAATGTCGATAACTACCAAATTGCAACCATCATATCTTTGTCCTTCCTAGACCAAATCAAAGCTATCAGCCAACATAAAACTCCAACAGTCAAACCATTGTAAACACTTGCCCCTTTCAGGATTTAACTCCACAAAGAAAAAAGTAACTCCACTCAAGCCTATTGCAGGCTTGCAACAACCATGGCAAGAATAAGCCAAGCAACTGTAAAATTGAAACTTTGCTCGTACAAACTTTTCTCTAATTCTGCATATAAATGAATACAAAACAAATGACATCCCTGCAAATTGTAGTATAACAAATCTCTGATTCATGAATAATACTTTAAGAATACTTCACCAGTGGTATCAAAATGATATCATCATCAAAATGCACAGAACTAGAGAGAGTGCTCAAGAACATCTTCATTAGAAATAAGTTATTTATTAAACATCACACCAACAGTGTACAGAGGGCTAGTTCCAACATCCTCAAATGTCACCCCAACAATCTGAATAGCGAGCATAATGTTCCTACCCAAACTGAATTCTTGCAATGAAGTGAAATGTGTATCAGAAAACTACAAACAACTAAAAACACATTTATTGAACTAAATTTGAAATAAAAAGAACTACGATGGCTTTCTATTTAGAAATATAAAAATAATTTTCCATGGAGCCCACTTGACTTACAGTTGGCATGGACTATAGAGTAAGACGTCAATAAATGAATAAACTTGTGAATGTGAATGGTTAGCCCCCACTGTTCTACCATACCACACAATTCTCATGTAGTTATCTATTTAAAAATTAAACATTCATATTTACATCCGTAAGACACATATCTTTAAAATTTTATAGAAAATGTCACTATCACTAATCTTTTTAGGAGTGACAAAGCATTCATCTGCATTATTAGTAGATGAATCCGCTCAAAAAAGATTCAGAAAAATTCATGTTCTCATAATAATCTACAGCTCTTCTTCCAATATTAGTATCTGTTTATTCAATATTAAAACCAATTTTTTGGCTTCTCATAAAACATCAGAATTCTCATAAAGCTCATTGCACCAAACTACCAAGGTGAGTCACCAAGAAGTAAAACCAATAATGAAAATAACGAGTTGAGCCAACAGCCAAAACAGTTAAAAGTAGATAAATACTAATAAATAAATGAAAAATAAAATTAAGTTTAGAACTTATCAGACAAAAGTACATTAAAATCCCTCCCAAATGCTATAAATATTTTCGTCAAACATTTATAAGTATGGTTGAATTTTAATGAAAATGTTGGAAATCATTATTGCTCAATCATAAATACCCTACCAAAAGGGAATGATCAGGAAGTATCTGAATAAATCAGCATATCTGACATTATTAGAATTAAAAATTTAATTTTTGAATGCATCTCTAGTTGAATATGAAAATAATTGCAAGTGTCTAAAATTTAAAATTGTAATTATAATGTAAATTCTTAGCAATGAAATGTCTTGTATAAAGTAGACTTGCCTAAATTGGTTTCATATGTGCGGTGGTTGATTATTAATTTTTTTCTCATCAAGGATCTCTTGCTGAAAAGAAATAATGAAAATAAATATTGATATCTAGTATTGAAAATAAATAAAAAACACTAGAAAGTAGAAAACGATATACTTAATGAAATGAGTACAATAAATATCTTTGCATTTTTTATGTTGATCGAATCCAACTTGATGCACAAATCAATGCATTAACGATTTTAGTGGATATACTACTTCTATAATCATCAAACACCTTACCGCCAGTATTAAAAACAGATTCTGAGGCAATAATGACTATAGGTATTGATAGAATATCTCGGGCTATAATTGACATTCGAGGATACTTTAATGTATTCATCTTCCACCAATCAAGCACATCAAAGTTCTCACTCGAACACACAAATAATCTCTCATCAATGTATACTTGTAAATCAGGTTTCAATGGTTTCATAACTCCAGAAGCTACAACAAAATCTTGAAACTCAAACATAACGACAAAATGACTTGAGGAACTCATAGGTTCACCTGCAGATGAAGATCCCTCAATTGAAACATTGCAATCAACAACATAATCTGCATATATTTCTCACAAGACATCTTGAGAGCCATTTTAAGATTTTGTTCAATCTTATCATGTTAGTATATTTTTGACAATGTGTAGCTAATAAATTTGAGTTTAACATAGGATCCAAAATTGGTTCAATAGACTTTAGAAGATTACATTTCCCTCAATATTTGTTGAATTTGATTTGCATATCATATAATCATCTTTTGATAATGATTCTTCTATTAAAATCTTCTTAACATGCATAACTGCAGATAAAAATATATTTAAAGTTAAATATAAAGTGACAGAGATCATCTTATTAATATTATTAAGAAATGAAAAAAAATGATTTTCTCATATTTCACTCATTCTGAATCAACAGACAATCATTTATAATTGTTATCTCTAATTGCATAGTGATGAAAAATATTGTGATACATAAATGCGGACTCAAACATGTTGAACGTTGAGTTCCATCTACTAGAAACATCAATAGACAATGACCTTGCAGTTGCAACTCTTAATTGTTTTGCCACTTCTATAAACTTATGCAATCTTGTAGTAGATTTTTAAGATATTTCACGGACTTTTTGATTTTTTGGATAAGTTCATGAATCTCTTTTAGCCCGTTTCGGATCATTATATAGAAGATATGTGTGCAACATCTTACATGAAAAAAAAAACCACGAAAGTGCAGCTTTCCTCGTGATTGAAAATTGATTTTTAAGAAACAAGCTGTCACATAATTATTACTCATTATCTAATGTAATTGTGGAGATTTTGTTTTGGAGCTTCCACTCCAATAAACACTCATAAATAGCATCACAATTGTAAGTGTCCGGATGTGGAGACTCTAACTCAATAAAATTTATAATAACCTTCTCTAACGTCCATGTTTTGTCGATAAAATGTGCAGTTAAACACATATATCCTCTAGTCTGATTAGAGGTTAAACAATCTGCAGTTAATGACACCGTGTGAATATCTTTAAGACAAAATTTAAGCTATTCTTTTTCACACTCGTAAACTTTCATACAATCATTTTTATTAGTGTTTCTTGAAACATTTTGAAAGTCAATATTCAACATTTTCAACAATATATTGAACCAAATACGTTTAACCATCGTGAATAGATACTTATGTACAATTATCATCTTTCCAATCACATCTCTTATGAGTTGAGATCATAGAAAATAAAAATATCCGATTCAGTGTCAGTTTTGAGAGACAGGAAGTTCAATATCTTGTCTCTTAAAGTCAACTAGTTGTTGACTCTTTTCTTTTAACTTAGTACATTCCTTAACGTACCTAAGAAGTTATGAGGTTGTGTCTGACTTTGGTTTGAGGATTTTTACCTCACAGCAAATGCATTGAACAAATGATACTTCACCCCTCTTGGAATTTGATTTAACATCAATAAAATATTTTCAAATAGATGATTTTCTCTTATTATTTTTCGTACATTAGATTTCAGTATTAGTGTTTTCAACAATCGCTTCAACAGGTTGAGAACTATCATTTTCCTTGAAATTTTATATTGTAACTGGCAATTATTCGCTACTTGATGCAGATTGAGAATGTAAAATATTTTCAATATGGAAATGATAGTTTTCAGCTCGTTGAAGTAACTGTTGGAGTCACTAGTACTGAAATTCAAGGTAAGAAAGACGGGAAGAGAAAATTATCTCTTTGGGAATATTTTTTAGTTAAATCAAATTTCAAGGGGGTTGAAGTATTATTTGTTCAATGCATTTGTTGTGGGGTAAAAATCCTCAAACCAAAGTTAGACACAACTTTACAGTTCTTAGACACATTAAGAAATGTGCTAAGATAAAAACAAAGAGTTAACAACTAGTTGATTTATCAGATAAGAGACAAAAGATATTGAGCTTGTTGTCTCTCGAAGGTGACACTGAATCGAAGATTCTTATTTTCTATGACCTTAAAAATTATGATCAATAACTCATAAGAGAAGTAATTATAAAGATGATAATTATATACGAGTATTCATTCATGATGGTTGAACATACTTGATTCAATATATTATTGAAAATGTTGAATTCTAACTTTCAAAGTGTTTCAAGAAACACCATAAAAATGATTGTATGAAAGTTTACGAGTGTGAGAAAGAAAAATTCAAATCTTGCCTTAAAGTTGTTCACATGGTTTCATTAATTGCAGATTGTTGGACCTCTAATTAGACCAAAGAATATTTGTCCTTGACTGCTCATTATATCGACGAAACATGAAAGTTAAAGAAGTTTATTATCAAAGTTATTGAGTTAGAGCCTCCACATACGGACATTTTTACATTTGTAATGCTATTGTGAGTGTTTGTTGGAGTGGAGCCTTCAAGACAAAATATTCACAATTACATTTGATAATGCGAGTAATAATGATATGACGGTTAGTTTCTTAAAAGTAAATTTTCAATCACGAGATATATTGCACTTTCGTCGTCTTTTTTTTTCATGTAAGGTGTTGTTCATATATCCTCAATGTAATAATTCAAGACGGGCTAAAGTAGGTTCATAAAATTATTCAAAACATCAAAGAGTCGGTGACGTATCTGAAAAAATTTTGTACAATATTGCATAAGTTTATAAAAGTGATAAAACAATTAGGAGTTGCAACTAAAAGATCACTTTTCATTGATGTTTCTACTAGATGGAACTCAACTTTCAACATGTTAGAGTCCACATTTATTTATCGCAATGTTTTTCTTCACTATGTAATTAGAGATAGTAACTACAAATGATTGAATGTTTATTCAGAATGGGTAAAATATGAGAAAATCATAATATTTCTTTCAGTTTTCAATAATGTTACAAAGATGATCTCTGTCACTCTATATTCTACTTCAGATATATTTTTACTTGCAGTTATGCATGTTAAAAAGATTTTAATAGAAGAATCATTGTTAGAAAATGATTATATGAGAAATATGACTGTGAGTATGCAAATCAAATTCAACAAATATTGGGGGGAAATTGACATGATGAGATTGAACAAAATCTTAAAATAATTCAAGATTTCTTGTGGAAAATATATGTAAATTATGTTGTTAATTGCAATGTTTCAAATGAGGAATCTTCATCTGCAATTGATTATATGAGCTCCTCAAATATTTGTAATGTTATGTTTGAGTTTCAAGATTTTGTTGTAGATTCTGGAGCTATGAAATCATCAAAACCTGATTTGCAAGTATTCTTTGAGGTGAGATTATTTGTGTGCTCGATCTCACTTTCATGTGCTTGATTGGTGGAAGATGAAATATTAAAGTACCCCCGACTGTCAATTATTTCTCGAGATATTCTATCAATACCTATAACCACGGTTGCCTCAAAATCTATTTTTAGTATTGACGGTAGGGTGTTGGATGATTACAAATGTAGTTTATCCACTAAAACCGTTAATGCATTGATTTGTGCATCAAGTTGGATTCGATCAGCTTAAAAAATGACAAAGAAACTTATGATAATCATTTTAATTAAGTATACTATTTCCAACTTTCTAGTGTATTTTATTTATTCTCAATACTATATTTAATTATTTATTTAATTATTTTTTTCAGTAAGAGATCTTTGATGAGGAAAAATAAATATTCAACTACCACACATATGAAACCAATTTAGTCAAGTCTACTCTATACAAGACCTTTCATTTCTAAGAATTTACATTATAATTGTAACTTTGAACTTTAAACACATGCTATTATTTTAATATTCAACTAGAGATACATTTAAACTTTAAATTTTTAATGCTAATAATGTCAGATATGTTGATTTATTCAGATACTTCTAGATCATTTCTTTTTTATGGTGCATTTATATTTGAGCAATGATGATTTTCAATATTTTCATTAAAATTCAACTATACCTTTAAGTGCTTGATGAAAAATATTTATATTATCTGGAAGGGATTTTAATGTAATTTTTTAGGTTAGTTTTGAGCTCAATTTCATTTTTCATTTATTTATTTTTATTTATCTACCTTTAATTGTTTTGGTTGTTGGCTTAACTCGCCATTTTCATTTTTGGTTTTACTTCGTGGTGACTCGCTTTGGTAATTTGGTACAATGAGCTTTTTATAAGAATCCTTATGTTTATGAGAAGCAAAAAGATTGGTTTTAGTGTTGGAAGGAGAGTTGTACATTATTATGAGAACGTGAATTTTTATGAATCATTTTTAAGCAAATTATTCTATTGATAATGCAGATGAATACTTTGTCACTTCTAAAAAGATTAGTGATAGTGACATTTTCTATGAAATTTTAAAGATATGTGTGTTACAGATGTAAATAGGAATGTTTGGTTTTTAGATATGTAACTACATGGGAATTATGTGGTATGTATAGTAGGACGGTGAGGACTAATCATTCACAAGTTTTTTTATTTGTTGACGGCTTGCCCTGCGGCCCATACCAATTGTATTTCAATCAAGTAGAACCAATGGAGAATTATTTTTCTATCTCAAAATAGGAAGTCATCGTAGTTCTTTTTATTTGAAATTTAGTTCATTGAGTGTGTTTTTAGCTGTTGGTAGTTTTCTTGTACCCATTTCACTTTTTTGTAGGAATTCAGTTTGGGTAGGAACATTATACTTGCTATTCATACTCTTGGGGTGGTATTTGGAGATGTTGGAACTAGCCCTCTGTACACTTTGATGTTATGTTTAATAAATATATTAGATATAATAAGGAAGATGTTCTTGAGCACTATCTCTAGTTCTGTACAATTTGATGATGATACCACTTTGATACCACTAGTGAAGTATTCTTAAAGTATTAGTCTTGAATCAGAGATTTGTTATACTGCAATTTCCAGGAGGAACATTTTTCTTGTATTCATTTATATGCAGAATTAGAGGAAAGTTTGTATCAACAAAGTTTCAATTTTTACAGTTGCTTGGATTACTTTTGTCATGGCTACTGCAAGTCTGCAACAGGCTTGAGTGCAACTACTTTTTTTTTCATGGAATTAGAGCCTGAATGAGACATGTTTACAATGGTTTGGCTGTTGGAGTTAATGCTGACTGATAGCTTTGATTTGGTGCAAAAAGAGCAGAGCTATGATGGTTGCAATTTGGTGGTTATCAACATTATAAGTGGAGCAGTTTTTATTTTATTTTGTAAGAAGGTATTTATCCGTGTTATTTGTTTCTTTTTATTTATGAGAAATTTTCATACATAGTACTTTGGTGTTTTAAACCTAAGTTGTCATTGGTGCTCTAAGATTTTGAAGATATCGATTGAGTTTTTTTTTTTTTAATCGAAAGCTTCATCACCAGAGCTCGAGAGATCCATGAAACTTAAGGAACGTCTTGAAGCTTTGTACTAATAAAAAAAAATATTATGTGTAGTGTTAAAAACAATTGATTTACCCAATAATTGTGCTTCACAGAGTTTGTGATACACCAAGCTTATGTTATGTGAAAGCTTAAGAATTGTGATTGTAGGTAAATATTTTAAAGATTCAAGGTGCAATTTGAATGTTTTTTTCAATTCATTCTTGTCTGATATGGACTTTTAGATAGCATTCATGTTTGCAATGGTTTGGCTGCTAGAGTTATGCTGGCTAATAGCTTTGATTTGGTGCAGGAAGGGTAGAGCTATGGTGGTTTTGTTGATCTCACGACTCTTCTTCTTCTTCTTCTTCTTCTAATTGTCTTATTTATTACTGTGCATCTACTTTCTGCAACTTGAGGATTTTTATATTTATCTGCGCGTTCAACTTCCGTAAAAAAGGAAAGAAGCAATGAGCCCGACAAAACAACACCTGGAACTCTGGAAGTCCTGAACGCACTCGATGTGGCTAAAACTTAAAGAACACCTTGAAACTTTCTTTGAAATTGAGGATAAATAGGACTGAATAAATATATTGTTGAACTGTGTCAAGTATTGTAAATTCCGCTGTTTGAATGTATTGAATTAAGATTATTTGACCTTTATGTGGATAGCTTACCATAAGTGTATTCACATAGATCAATTTGACCTTTATGAGGATAGCTTACCATCTCTTCCCCCTCACACATGTGAAGCGATCCCTCTGCATCTATTTCTGACACTAGGGAGTGCTATTGGGGCTTCCCCTTTTGGGTGGACCTCCCTCATAAACGTTTCAGGTTAGAAAACTAGGCAAAAAGTTATTTTGAATCAATATCAAAATCAAATATAAATAATTGAGCTTGCTAATTGGTGAATATTTATTTTAATGCCTTTTTTTAATGAAATATTCAATATCAGTGCAATCAATATGAAGATTTTTTGGTTAATTAATCATCTTAAAATTTTGATATATATTTAACTTCAGATAAGTTTTTTTTTATTGTAGAATGTTTGATTTGATTTGGATTTCCATCTTCCTAAAGTAAATATAATTTGTTTTTTTTTTCTTGTAAATTTATTTTTTCAAGGATACCACATAGCTTATAGTCAAAGCTTCGGTTTCAACTATATTTTAAAACTGTCAGGATTAGTTTGGTTAAAGCAAAGGAAATTTTTAACTCTCAGTTTAATCATTCATACAGTGATTTTAAATAATTGTCCTTGGAGGTAGATTCTTTATATATATATATATATATATATATATAAATCGATATTTGGCAGAAGCCCAAATATCGATTTTTTATGTGCTTTTTGGCTCTAGGATGAGAGTCCGCTGTCACGAACAAATAGTTCCACATTGGCTAGGTGTAGGGCCGAAAAGCAGTATTTAAGTCATGGGCTGCCCACCACCCATAAGGGCTCTTTTGGGAGGTGACAAGTGGTATCAGAGCAGACTACTGCCTGCCAGGTGTGTGGACTCTCCATGGTCCAGTGGGACCCTCGGTGGAGCCAATCCATGACGAGGGCGTCACGTGATTGGGTGGAAGAGAA
>NEWO01000042.1:949718-971463 GCA_003013225.1 Phalaenopsis aphrodite | reverse complement strand
CTTATCATTTTTGAGAAAGATATTTGAGCACGAACTTGGCCTACAACAATAAAAACATATGCAAAATTATTGACATTTTTTTGATACTCAAATCATCTTAAAGAACAATTAATCTAATTTAATTATTCATCATCCTAAAATCACTTGAGATCGATGACAACATCATTAAGGAAAAGGCCATTAACTTTTTATCGATGATAACTTAAAGGGATGCCATCATTTGAATTAATCAAGTATAATTTGAGAGGACTATAATTTATTAGAAGAAGGAAACTATCACAATGATGAAATTATGTTACCAATAATAAATAAGTACATAATAAATTATCATCTAGTTGTGTATTATGCAAATTTATTGAATGTAATTAGAGCTAATAAGAAGTTTTATGGATGAACTTTATTGTATACACAACCCTATAATTAAGATCATTCAATTTTTTTTTCTTTTATAAGGATCACAACCATGGCAATGGATTATTATTATCTCCATAAATAAAGAAAATTTAAGAAATGTATGCTTGCATGCTAGGTAAATGACCAGGTGAACAAATGAGAATAAAATAATGAAATAAATAACATTTAAGTAAAATTAATATATAATAAGAAACATCCCATAAGAGAAAAAAAGAAAATGATTAAGAAGGGAATTTTTTCTTGCAACATTTTTAAATTCCTTATATTTTTTGGATTGAATAAAAATATGTGTGAGAACATTTTTTTATTGTTGTTTTGATAAGAACTAAATTTTGTCAAAAATAATTTTAGGATTCAAACTTAAAGAAATTACCTTTTAAAGTTTAGAAGTTGACTTTAGAATTTCAATGTTTGGACTCATCACTTAATTTTATTTATACACCCAAGAAACTCACCCAAGCGACTCAGTTATTAGTGTTCAGTGAATTCATTTTCCATTACAGAGTAAAGAGCATATTACAAAAAAAAAAAAAAATCAAATTTTGAAATCAACATTAACTTATTTATGTTGAATTCGACAAACTTTAATTTTAAAGTTAAAATTTTTTTTAGAGTATATTACAAAAAAAAAAAAAAACTTGAATTCTAAATGCAACACAATCAATTAAGAGAAGGTTGAATGACTTATGTTTGATGTCAAAATCTTGTTGACTAAAGATCAACTTAAAAGGTTATGAGACTACTCTCAATAATGAGAACTAAGGCCCCAATAAAATAAACAAACTATACTCGGCTATATCACCCTAACCCTTAAAATGAATCATATGTTTAATTCAAAGAATAAAAAATTCTTTTGAAATAATTAAATAAAAATCAAAATTAAATTTGGTTATTTTAATTTTTTCCTAAATATATCAATTGATTATCTACATATCAATTGGTTAATCACCAACTTGAATACATTCAATGACATATGCCCTTGTTTATTTTAAAATTTTAAAAAATTATCTTATGATAGGATTTCACATTAATTATGAAGTCAAACATCGCGTCAACTCTTAAAATTTTAAAGCATAACAAATTAAGTATTTTAATTGATGTAGAATCTCGATGAAATGGATGCCAACAATGTTTAAAAAATATGTGTAAAATAGTATTTTATGCAATTAATATACTCAAGAGATTTGAGCATGCAAGTGAAGAGTTGGGGATACAAAATGGTGGTCATGTAAATGATAGATAACACCAATCTAAGATTAGTATTTTCAAGTTAAGATCTTTATGATGGGTACTAGTGGCTTAAAACTATTGGAGTTGATAGAAAGGAGTTTTTATACATTATATAGAGCTTATAGAATTTTCATAGAGATTTTTAAGTGGATAATAGTAAAAAAAATAGTGTTTGGTCACTCTTGCCATAGTTCAAACGATTTTAAGAATATATGTATGTTCCAAGTACAATGGGTATTTTTAAGCCTAGGGAAGATGTATAAGAAGATTCATGCAATTAAATAAGAGTAGGTTTTTAATGATACAAACCGACCAACCAACCAAAAATGAAAGGGTTGAATAATATCAACACAATAAGGTCCAAAAGGGAAAGTTAGCCACCAAGTTTCTAATAGTAAACACTCAAGATGTTTATCCAAACATCATCCATTCTTTTCATTACTTAAATACCAAATATTTATTAAAATTATTATAATAATTCAAACTTCATAAAAAGAGAGGTAGGGATTTAGGTTTGGGTTAGCCACGTGTGTGATTATAGAGCAGGATGTTACTCAATATATAACTTCCCCTCCAATGGTGGTAAGCCATGATAATTTAAATTTTATTATTTGATTAATTTTAAATTAAAATGAAATTCATTTAATAAAATTAGGTCCACGTACTTACATACCACACAGTTCTTATGTTCTGACATATTTAACTTATAAAGTTTGACATGCATAACACTCAAATCTATAGTATCACATAAAAATATCACTATCATTAAAGTGAAAACAAATTTTAATGTATAAATTTATATGACCAAAATGTTATAAATGTAAGTACACAAGTTTATATTTTAGACATAAAATTACATAAGATATTATAATATGCACGCATATATTTTAAGAAGTTCCATAACATTCCTTCCATTTTTAAAAATTTAAACTTCTAGATTTAAATTTTTTAATTTTAAAATTGAAATTGAAATCCTTAAAATTTATAAAAAGTAAAAAAAAATGGTTATCATATTGTCTAGTAGACACACATTAATAAATATAAAATAATAAAACTTAAATTCTAAACTTAATTCCTTGCTTGAGCTCCTATTTGAGGCAATCTACTTTTGGCTTTAGCTTGCTTCTTTGTTATTAATTGTTTGCCTCCTCTCAAACAAACTATACTTTAAAGGGTTGATTTAGTATATAATTTTTGTAGCAAACTTCAACTCAAATCTACTTGTCCTGGAATAGGTGTTAGAATGTTTCTAGGTGTAGAAAATCATTATATGATATCACCAGCAGAAAAAGATCTTTTACTTTCTGCAAATATCATTTTCTAATACATACTGTTATTTAAATAATCATATAAGAGTGTTTATCTGCTTAGAAGTTCTTTTGCTTAATTAAGCAATATGTCGTTAGCAATTATATAAATAGCTAGAATGAAAAACTTTTTGACTATATGACAATCACTTGTATCAGCATATAGTAGAGTTTGAGTCATACTACACTCGATATGAAAGATACTTTCATCAGTTATGCATTTTTTGAGAAGAAAAAGAGAGAACGATTAAATATAGAAGAGTTGAGAGTGAGCTTCATGACGGGCAATGTAAAGAACACATTTGTGATTAACATTCAACTCTTTGATAGATAATGCCTCTTTATTTTGCATTCCACTAATCAAAATTTACCAATAAATAGAAACAAATTTGAATGAGGGGCCTTTAATGAATGAAACCAATTAGATTCAGATAAAATTTTATATGATCTTGTGTGGAATTTGTAGTTGGAGAAAGTATCATTCCCTTTGCGATCATAAGCATGCTGGTTGTCATTAATGGTGATGTCATTAATGAGTTAAATGTAGTTCTTTAAAGCAGCTTGAGTAGTGGGAAGAACCAATTTATTGTTTTCAATGATTTTAACAACTTTAGTGAACATCAAATAAGTTAACCAAGAGAAAATGTATTGTCCTTTTTTTAAAATAGAGAAAAGCCATTAGGCGGCAAGTTAAATAAAAATAGTAAATTACTACTGTTTCATACTTGAAAAGAGAGACAACCCATTAATCTAGTACATGTTTGACATAAGGCTTTTTAAAAGGGGGATTTTTTATGATTGTTATTATGCCAAAGCGATATATACCTATTAAGATACCAATTAGACAATTAAGAATTGGAATTATAATGTCTTTAGAGAATTTCGGTCTTACATATGAGATTGATAATATTATGATTAGAGTTGAAGGCCTCCACAATCTTTAGGTTTAGCAGTAGTGTTCCAAATAATAGTGCGCATTTTATATTCAATCATGTTATGATATAGGGAACTATTAATGGTTGTAGATATTATCTTTCCTTTACCCTTAGAAATAATTTTTAAATGAAATTAATAAAAAAATGTTGCTCCAAATAATGGATTTGACAAGTTGAAACCTACTAACAAATGATAAAAGTTTGGCTTCTAATCTCCAAGCTAGTGCTAGATTTTATCTAAAAGTTTTGAGTAGTCAGTCACATTAGTAATGATTAATGATAATACTAATATAATCTAAGGGGAGAGATTTCTGAAAGAAACTAATTAATTTGATACTTCGATAGGATAGCTGACAATTAACTACTTCAGAGAAGCATATAAATGATTTTCTTAGATTCACACAACTATTTGTAATATCATCAAAAGTTGCAAGAGTGTTGAAAAAACCTCTTATAAATTGTAAATTATTTTTGCCAAAGACCAGAAAAACAACAAAAAAAGAGAGCTGAGTATAAGGTTGTCCGTCCAAATACAAAAGTCTAATGAAAATATTCATTAATATAGTAAATACATTGGGTGACAGTAGACAATCCTACCTTAAGCCAGAAGAAGAGGAGAAATATCATTTGAGCTCTTGTTGATTATAATAGGGAATGGAACATGAGAGATGCAAGCCTCTATTGAAATAATGAAGTCATTAGGAAAACCAATAAGTTTGAATCATTCACAAAGAAATGAGCAATTAACATTATCAAAATCTTTAATGGGATCGATTTTAGTGCATAATCTTTTATATGAGGATTAAAGTTAAACATATGAAGCGTTTCATTCGCAAAAATAATATTATTTGCTATGTCCTTATCAAAATTGAAACAACTTGAGTTGGATGATTCAATGATGGAAGTAATGGTTTGAGTCTTTCAACAAGAATTTTGGCAATATTCTTATAAATGTGTTGCACAAGAAAATTAGTCATTAAGGGATTCAACATGAGAGGCTTTGGAGACAAGTGTGATAGCTGAGTGCTTAATCTTTTTAGGAAGCTTATCAACATCAATAAAATGTTTGATATCATGAATACGAGCTTAACTCGTGAAATACCATGTATCTTTAAAAAATTTCGAGGTAAAGCCATCTAAACCAGGTGATTATTTTGAACCAATGCTAAAAAGAAACATATTTGATTTCTTCGTCATTAATTTTATAAAAGAGTTGACTGTGTTCAAGCGTAGCAATGTTACAAATAATAGAGATCTTTGGATAAGAGGAGGCTGGACCTAGATAATTATGAAGAGAAAAGAATTTAGCGACATTTTCTCTAGCAATGTCTTATTGAGTGTGCATAATAAAGTGATTAACCAAAACTTCTCTAATATAGTTCATGTTGTTCCTAATCTTTTTTCTATGATATAAGAATTTAATATCATCTTCTCCTTTAGAAAGCCAAATACATTTTAATTATTGTTTGATCCATTTATTTTCATAATTTTTAGCTTCAATAAGCTTATTATGAATAGTAATATCTTGAGAGAGAAGATCTTTGCAAAGAGGGTGGCTGTCAAATTTGTTGTATTTCTCATTTTTAATGTGATTTATGTTGAGCAACAATGTTGTTAATGTAATTTAAAGAGTTCCATTTAATAGCTTGGAGAGCAACTTCGATGTTATTTAACTTATTGTAGAGGGCAAACATAAGATCTTCCTGAATAAAAATATCCTAACAATGAATATAATTTTTTGAAAGTCAATGCATGTGCTATAGTAGTTCCTATAAGAAAACCTACAAGCATGTTTAAAATTGTTGTCCCAAATGCAAAAGAATAGGAGGCATGATCATAAGTTAATGGTTCCAACACTTTGTAGTATGAAGAGGGGAAGGAATTCACCTAATGGCCATTGCAAAGAACTCTATGCAACAAAAAATTGATGGAGTTATGTAGATGTTGATTAAACCAAATAATTGAATACCAGTGTCGGGGATATGCATTAAACTATAGTTGTAAAGACAATAGTTGAAATTTAGCAATTTGTAAAATGGGAGGGGGGGGGTCGTGAAACCACCGAACATTTCACTAATATCATGTATGAAAATAAATCCCCCTAACAAAACTTAAGTATAATGCAAATTGTTAGCAAGAGAGGTAATATAATTCCATAAATATTTCTTTATAGTAACATTGCTGTCAATATACAAAAAAGTGACGTAAAAGTCAATCAGAAAAGAAAATTTTAAATAACCATGATTGTATTTAGCATGTTATTATAGTACAGAGAAAGAGGTAGTAGAATAATCTCATTTTAACTAGATGCAACCATTTGGGGCGTTGTCAAAGTCCTTGGTGCTACCTTCAACATAAATCATTTATTAATTGTAAAAAAGGGGGTCAACCATAGTGGAAGTAGAGAATCTGATTTCAATCAAGCATAAGACATCTTGATCATGCTCTTTGACAATATTTGTATAGTCAACTATATGAGGATCACCATTAAGTCTGCAAATATTTCAAACACCAATCTTTAGATAGAACATAAGTCATTATTCAGATTGAGAGCTTCCCTTGGGTTGAGTGAAGGCGCAAGTTATAGAGTCATTAGTAGAGAGATGACCTAATATGCTGAAGGGTAAGGTAGAGTAGTAATTAGGCTGAAAATTTATAAAAAAAAATGTATTTATTATTTTCATTAGGAGAGGAGGTAGGAGAGGTAGTATGAGTGGGTTGAGATGTAAGATTAGGTGTGTCAACTAAGGGCTTCGTGTTGTTAGAGGTGGTTGAGTCAAGAAATTCATATTAGGGGATGTGCATGGTAGGTTTGGAGGGAGGTTGAGAATGACTTAAGAACTGGTGAGAGAATGGAAGCCAACTGTAGAGAGATTCGAGCAAGTTTGACTCTATATTCTACCATGACAAGGGATTAGGGTTTGAGGAGGTTTAAAGGATGAAGATTTGGGGCATTAGGTAATGTCATGTGTAAATGTATTATGCGTCATAAATGGATTAGGTTTCCATTAATATTTCACATGTTGCAATTATCATTTCCTTTCACAAAAACAATGATAGAATCAGGGAGAATAGTGGTAGTATTTAGTTGTACACTGCCATGATCAAAATTAAGATGACTTCTTTTTGCAGAAAGATGATTGACAACCAACAAAATGCTTATTTTGTTGGCTAGTTTAAAAATCTCATTTTTAGTTCAACAACAAAGAAACATGTTAGGTAGTTTTACCCTGATCGGAATATCTTTGAAGCCTTCTTTAATAGGTTTATAATCTAGAATCCATTACTAAAAAATAAAGCACCTCCCACTTATAAACCATGGAGCACCCAATAAAATCATATATAAATCATCACCAAATGTAAATTTAAAGAGGAAAAATCCACTGCAAGAGAAATGGGGTCAATAATACCTTGAAGGCTCTATATTTTTTCGATGGCTTAAAGAAGGTTATCGTAAAAAGTAAATTTGCCGAGTGCGTAACCCACTTGGGCAAGATTCCATTGCTTCGAACATAAATAAATTTCCTCGTACGAGAATACAATTACGTCTACGTTACATGGAATAGAGGAAATACTGAAGATGACATTTCTTGTTCAGAGTTTACATTGTCCCAAAATAGAAGATGCATTGATGAGGAGGGTAAAAAGAAGGTTGGATTCATAAGAAGGAAGCAAGCCGATGCATCGACAGAGAAAAACAAAGTCTTCAATCAGAGCATTAGCTAGGGTTATAATTAGAGGTGAAAAGAAAAAAAGAGAGTCATAATGGGAGGAGAAAACCTTAGTACACCAGAAGTTATTCACCAAGCCAATTAATATAAATCTATTAATTTTTTATAAGTATATTTATTACTATTTTTTCATGCATAGATTTAAAGCACTAAAGTGTTACGTAGTTAAATATGAAAGCTTAGTTGGGAGATATATAATTACATAAAAGTTGTGTGCCTAGTTTCTAAATTTACCTTTTTTTTTTTAATTTCATTGTCATGGCTGCGGGTTTCCTGGCAGTTTTTACCACAGAAGCTCTCGCTTGAAAAAAACTTGCTCGCTTCTTCTCTGCCACTTCGCCTGCGCTCTTACGTTTAGTTCTCCCGTCGCACTCTCTCAAGTTCTTACTCGATGTGATATCATTTTCTTCTCCCCTGTGCTATTCCCATGGAAGCGTGGTGGCCCCGCTCTCTGGAGAGACATCTCAAGGCAATTCTTTCCTTGTCCCGCTCTTCCCCATTCTCCTTCGCTGCGCTCACGAAAACCCGCTCCTTGCATACCTTATCCCCTGTTTTAACCCCCTTATACAACCTGCAACGTCCCTTCTTTCCCTCATCCCCCCTCCGCCCTACATATCGCCGTCGCCCTCTCATCCTCCCTCTCTTCCTCTTCCGCCCATATGCCTTCGACCCCGTAACTGCCTTCTCGTCAGTTTCTCTTGGTCAGGAATTTGACTGGAAGAACCACCACCACCGTCAGCAGCAGGCATCGGCCTCAGAGGACGAAATCTATGACGATCACCTTCTCGAGGTTCAGCAGGCGAAGCAGGGCCGGTTTATCCCCGTAAAGGCCTACTTCCTCTGCACCAGGTTTCTTAACTATCACTGCTATTTTTATCTGCTATTAAATGACCACCTTGAATATTGATTCTATGTGTGGCGTTGGCGGCAAGCAGCATCGATTTGAGGAGCTTGCAGTCACAGAACGCTTTTAACGTGATTCCTCCGAGTTCTCGTGCCACCAATTATGTGGTGCTTCGGTACTATGATTTCAAGGGAGACCAGGTAAGGATTTCCGCTGCATTTGATGTTAAATGCTCTCTGCTTAAAATTGTTGCAGCCCAATATGTTTTTGGATGCCTTCCTCATTGATACATGGAAAGTTTTTATGGAGTACATAGGTTGCTTGACAATAGGTGCTTTAAACATGCTTTTGTGTTTTGAATTTTTTTCTTATTGTTTGATCCAATGTTATTTAGATAATCGTGCTATTCAAACAACAGTATTATCTATCAAATCCAGTGTGTTTGGTCCAAAACTGGTTTGGAGCGATCAATATAATCGATTTATTTTGTGTTGAAAAGAGATGCTATCAGATAATTTGAGGAGAGAGTGGGTGGGTGGCTTGGATATTTACTAAAATTGGAGTTGTATAGCTCAAATTTTACTGCCTATGTTCCTCTATCTCAGATCAAATTTAGTTCTAGTTCACCCTTAAAGTCTTGTATTTTCTTCTATGTTTTTTTCCTGAAAAAGTGTCTCTTTTGCTGAGAAGAGCCCACTTCAGTTCTTTATTGTGCATGCATCTTAGTTGGGTTATTGTTGATAGCCATAATCTGCAATTTCAGGAAGCCCATCATTTAGCGTGCCCATTTGCATGCTATGGAAGCCAGTTAACTATGTATTGAAAAGCCATTTTCCCATGCCAACCTATGTCTTATTTAGCTTAGCTTATTTGATTTTGCTATGATGCGCATTTCAAGTTATTGCGAATAGGTCAATCAGGCCATGCTTAGTCGCCTCCTTGGAGCTTATGGGTGCAATGCCCCAAGTTTGTCTAAATGGACCACTTTGGATTTCTTCTTGGCTAGTTGATGACCTAAGAGAGCCTGCATAAGGACTTTATGACACAAATAACCTCGTGGGCCTCCTTTTCAATTATTTGGTACTCCTTTCGAACATCTCTTGCTTTGACC
Organism: Phalaenopsis aphrodite; assembly: GCA_003013225.1. NCBI lineage: Eukaryota > Viridiplantae > Streptophyta > Magnoliopsida > Asparagales > Orchidaceae > Phalaenopsis > Phalaenopsis aphrodite. Next base: position 961,891 of record NEWO01000042.1, on the reverse strand, counting down.
AAGTTTATGTTATCTAATCACACTAAGAATAGCTTTGTCATACCTGACTTGATTTTTTTAACTTGATGATGTGGGCCTATTTGATAATTTTGATTAGTTTTTGAAGGCGAGTAGTCAAAGCCCCTTATTTACTTTTAATTACTTGGATGGAAACCAAAGATTTGGAATTTTGATGCAAACTAAGGCATGTGAAAATAAGAGGGCTCCAAGAACCAAAGAGAACAAAGAAGATAAGAATTGAGAGAAGAATAGCCAAATTGTTTTGCGAATGATTCAATATTAATGGGATGATTGTCTTCATACAATCATCCCCTTAATATAATAGAGATTTTGATGAATAAAAAAATTTAAATAAGAAAAATACTTAAAATAGAAATAAAAAGAAATTTTGATAGATATTTCATAAAAGATAAGCCTTTAATGAAATAATCTTCTTAATAAAGTTACGATATATTTTATCTTTATTATATGATTAATTCTAATGAGAAAGGTGTTGATACATTCAATTTTGATTGGTCTAAATAAGGCTAGTGATGACATAATTTTGCGTTGCTTGATTGTATCCTATGTCAACTCCTCCGAGACATGAAGAACTCTTCCTCAAAGAGTTGAGGTGTGACTTGTTTTCATAGAGAACTTAGTTGTGAGATAGGCTCCCGTCTCTATAAGTAGCTCGGAAGTAGACATGCACGATAATCTATTTGTCATGAAGATAAACATAGCTTTTAGTGATTGATCTTCGATAGAGGTTCTTAAGTTTTAGAAGCTAGATTTTGACATACATCATGCATGAATTCAAAAATATAGACAACAATTTAATTTCAATATGGTTGCGTTAATGGTGGAAATATGCATATTGCAGTAAATTTGTATTATTTAATAAGTAAGTTTTAATATAGGGAACTAAACAGTATCATGTGTAACAATCTCAATAGCTCGTGAAAATTCCGGACTCCTCCTTATAGTATAATGTAGTTTATGAACACCTATGTTAGTATCTATTGGTGGAAGGCATGAATATATAAAATCAACCTTTGATGGAAGGGGCCAAAATGTATATAGTTGAGGAGAAACACATCTCCACTATAAATGTTAGGGAACAATTATAACGATAGAAGACTTCGGTAGACTTATGGGCAACATCATTCTTCTTCATAGTATATGATACAAGAATCTCTTTATTACAAGGCATTGATCCCAATCATTCGATAAACTACATGATGTTATTCTTCTTCTTCTTCATCATTAACATTTATTTTAGGATACTCATCTCTAGAATTAAAATCATTTATCTGCTGGTTCAATTCAATTTTGCCAAGGCTTTGCTTAATCCTTTGATTCTAATTCTTGTTATACCTTTTTTTTGACAATATTTATCATTTTAAATTTCAACCATTACATTACTTTGTACAACTATTTGTTGGTTCTATTCATTGACATATTTAGAGTGTTTTGAATAAGATGTAGAATGACTTAAAGGTCGTTGATATTATTGTTGATATAATGGAGATCAATGATCTTCATACTGTGTTCTAATGAAGATTTTGCTAATCGATTATAATAGTAGTCAGAAGGAGGTCGACTATCATAGTGGCTAGCATTTCATCATTTACTATGTGATAACCAAGGAGATCAATTAACATAATAATTAGATCTATGGGATTAATCATATTTTGTTTCATGATAAGAGTCATAATGACTATATGAATAAGGTTATTTTTATGTTATTTTTAAATCGAAAAAATTCTTTATGATAACCATTATTAGAATTATTGTAGCTTGAACTAATAAGATAACAAAAATCAGATCATAGGGTAGGGTAAAGATTTTTGAAGTCAACGATTGATTGTTGAAGTTTGGTCATGATAGAGAACCCATGTTGGCAAGGAGCAGGAGTGGGAGTAGAAACGGTGAGGGTTACGAAAGATTAGCTGCATCAAAAGTAGGGCATTATAGCGGCTATGAGTGTGAAAGCACAAGCATCATTCAATAGTGGAGTGAGTTTATCGCCATAGTGCAACAATACATGGTGACAACTAGGGGGAGTTTGTGGCGGGCAATTTGGGGCTAAGGGGAGCAAGTCCAGACAAGAAGGGGTACAAGGTTTGTTAGATTGCATGATAGATACAAAGTTGCATGAGGTGATAAGTTTCACAGTAGTGGGTGTGGTTGGATATTTAATGCGGTTTGGCATTATGATGGGGGGTGTAGGCTTGAGATGCAAGGGGTTATAATTTTGTGGCGAGGAAAATACATAGTAAATGTGTGGCAGGGAGGAATCAGTCTAGGAGGACTATGGATGAGGGACGTTCTTACAAGGCCCCTCTGAAGAGTGAGACTTGTTTGATGTTCAGTTGTCATAGGAGTCATGGACTAGAGGATGGCATAGGAGCATGGAGGAAAGAAAGGTAATGTTGTCAATATGGAGTCAATAGAATTGAGTTGGTGCCTGGCAAATTATGATTAAAAGAAATGCATATGAGTAGTTGAGGTTCGGTCATAGAGTAAGGCATGGGTGCAGGTTTCATCTAGGATGAGATCACATGGGCAAATCATATAATACAGGCGGACTTGCGTTGTGTGGCATATGATCTTTGATGATGGGTAATTGCAATTTGGAAGGAACGTGGACTAAGCTTGGTGCTTGTGATGGAGTACTTGGTCTTGAAAAATAATGTAGAATCATTTGTGAGCATGGGCATGTGAAAAGATAGAGAATTCTAAATACTGGGAGGGAGAGATTCAATACTGATGAGTTGATTTCCTTCATACAAACAACCTCTTTTTTACAAGGAGGATTTTGACATCCAAGGAATCAAAAGAAATCTTAATGGATCATTCATAAAACATAAGTCTACTCAAATAAAACAACACTAGATTGTACTTTTCTTGTATAGATATTCTTATTATGGTAGCTGCTGACCTACCCGATTTTGGCTGGTCTATATAAAGCTTGTGATGACATGTCACTTAATTATGTTTTACATCACTCTTAGTCTTTTTTTTGTAGTATTGGGCCGAAGTAGTAGACCATGAACATTCAATTGGCTGCACTTGCATTCCAATGTCGGGTGTGTACTTAGTAGTTGTATTGGTTGCGGTGCACTCGATAGTTGTATTGGTTATGGAGTACTCAACGTTATGAGGCCCCTATCTAGTGGGCTTGGTTCAGCCTGAATTTGAATGCAGAATTTATTTTGGGCTTCTCCTTAGACTACGCTGTGGGCGGTTCTGTTCTTCTCTCAATGAAGAGCCATTTTTTGTTGCTTTCTGGTTCAGTTTTTTCCTTTTTATCAATGCAATCATAATGATCTTTCTCTTTTTGGTCATCCATTTTAGCTGTTAGGTAGTGTTTAGGTTATAATTTATTAGATATTGACGATGGTATATGATAGAAATTTTGTTATTCCACTTGCTGCTTTACAAGCTTGTAGATTTTAACTTGTAAGTTTTTTAGGTGATGTTATGGTTCAAGGTTCGCTAAGTTTCTTAATGCTTAATATAGAGCTTAATTTTGAATTGCCATGTTTCAGGGTGTTGAGTTTGGTTCATTAAATGAGAGTAAATGCCACTACATGATTGTATTCCAATATGGCTCTGTTGTTCTGTTCAATGTTTCTGAGCATGAGGCTGATGGATACTTGAAGGTTGTTGAGAAACACGCATCAGGTTTACTGCCTGAGATGAGAAAAGATGGTATGCTTCTTTATGTGTGTCTACTTTCTACTAGTTATACCTTTCTAAACCAATCACAGTACTTTCTTCTGTTAGCACTCCAGTGTTTTTATGTTCTAAATTTAAGAAACAACTGGAGGGTGTAATTCTTCAAATACTAATAGCTCACTTTCTCTCTCTTGGACAAAAAAGAAAAGAAAAGAAAAAAAGAAACTGATACATTGTTGTGATCAAACATGAAGTGATATATTTGAACTAAGTTTAGGCATGCCATTGATCATCACTATTCAAGAATATAGAGGTCTGTTGATAAATGTTATGAAGGATGCAAAAATCTAATGAATTCAAAATAACTTTATGTTTACAGCCTTGCGCTATCCTCTCCATATAGTTGAGATTAACAAACTAGTATATATATATATTTATTTTGTGGTTTTAGGGTTAAAGGGAAGGGGGTTAAAATGGGGGGATGGGGGTAAATTGTGAAAGAATTAGGTACAAAGGAAGAATTTTGAGGGAGTAAAGGACTTATTTTGGTTGTTGAATATTTGTTAAATAGATGTAGGGAGAAGGGCAACGATTCTACTCTGGGATAAGGCAATAGAAGTTAGAGAAATTATTGAGCTATGCTTTTTTAGAGAGAAGAGTTTGTATTTATCAAAATCCCAGGATGTGGGTGTTGAGATGATGGAAATTGACTTTTTGAACTATGATTTTACTTCATTTGTATTTTGTAGATTTCTTATTTATTTTATATTTGTTCATATGACGTAATCATGCTTGTACAGATCTCTGTGGAGAATAGGTTCTGTTCTCTTCCCTAGTTCAATTCTCAAGTTGTCTTATAGTTGCTATAACCACTAGTTCTTTGTTAATTCAATCCTCAGGTCCTGATTTTCCCTGATTTGGGATTTTAGTTTTAGTTTAGATTCTGTTGGGCTCTGTTTGGAAGCATGATCCCATATTATATTGGGACTTCTGCTTTTTTGACTAAAGGCTCACGAATTGGTAGTTTCACAGGATTCCCTGATTTCTACCTTTGTTAGCATTCCTACGAGTATGTTTTGTTGATTATCTTAGTATGTTGTTTCACTTATATCTTCAGCGGTGAGATTTTTGGTTGGGTTGTGATTGTTGGCCTTATTTTGTGATTATGTTAAAGGAGAACCTGAAGCACATAAATCAGTTCCATCACAATCCATTATTTTGATTTTCTTTTCCTTTGGGGTTTTTTTTTTTTTTTTGTGGGGGCTTGAATGTTAGTGGAATGTGAATACTTTTAGTTGTGGTGCATGTTTTGAATGCCCAATTCTTAGTAAGTCACCTTCTTGTACCGTTTTGAGGTATGGATTACTTTTTCTGTGAATTATTCCGTGTTCTTTTTTATTTTGTGTTCTTGTTATGGCTAACCTATATATTTGAATTTTATGAAATCTTGTACAATATTATTATCGGTGTGTTTTACAATTGACATATGATTTTAATTGAGTCTGAACTAATATGTTAAATTTATTTTTAGTTTACCCTTAGATTATTGCTTGTATGCATTTTATGTATTTAATAGGTTTTGATCAAAGGATGTGAACTATTGTTTGTTAGTTTTGATTCCGTATGCTTGATTTAAGTGTATTAAATCATATGCTGCATAAGGGAATCTTAGGCCCTAAGGTGTCTTATGTTAGATTTGATTTCAAGGCTTAAGGTTGTCATATCAACTAAAAAGCATAATACTAGAATCAATTGTAAACATAATACCATTATGCAATCTATATGAAATTGAGTAGGTTATAATTTTTGAGAATTACAGTATGATTATTATAAGATTCATAACTATGTTCTTACAATGATGCGAGGTATATTTTTTAGGTTATTTTTATTTAGAATCAATAAGTTGAAAGTTTTTTTAACTTTATAATTTTATTAATTCTCAAAAAGTTGAAAAAAATAAATGAAACATGCTCAACCACTTTGACTATGTCTTCCTACTAAATCCATATGATTTAATGTAAAAGATAAACTTAATGGATAATATTTGTCATTCAGTGAATATATGAGCTTATTACATGATCAATTTGAGAATTGTAAGCAAGACAATATGTTGTATTTGAATATCTTTTAAGGTTTAAAGATTTTGTATTCAAATTTTAATTTTCCTTATAAAATCTTGTTATTATTTATTTCATTAATCATCTTAAACGGGAAATTAAGGACAAATTAAGAAATAATTTTCCAATAATACTACATGATGCTTTATACGCTTATTACATGATCAATTTGAGAATTGTAAGCAAGACAATATGTTGTATTTGAATATCTTTTAAGGTTTAAAGATTTTGTATTCAAATTTTAATTTTCCTTATAAAATCTTGCTATTATTTATTTCATTAATGATCTTAAACTGGAAATTAAGGACAAATTAAGAAATAATTTTCCAATAATACTACATGATGCTTTATACACAAACATTATTCTATGAAGACTACATCACCTAAACTCTATACATCTCATTTAAAGTTTATTAAACACATCATCATTGAATATAATTCTATTGAAGATACTAAAATTCATTAAAATTCTTTTGATGATGAGCTGGATGCCTCAAAGCTCTTGTATGATTGTACATCTAATTTGTTTAAATTTCAGTTTACATCTACGTTATAGCACGAACTAATAATTGAGCTAGAGATAGTATTTGAGTTTTAAACTAAAATTGAGTATGATGTCTTATTTGAACCTAAACTTTTGATAGAAATTAATTTTATTTCTAACTGTAAATATGAACAAATCATGTATTATGAAGTATTCTATATAGGTTATTTTTCTTTAAATAAATGATTCATTCAAATAAACACATCACAATTGCGTTGTTTAATTTTTTAAGTTTCTTAAACACCTCCATGTCATAAAATTAGTTACAGCAATAATATTTGTCTTTTGCATTTTTTTATTTACATTATATCATTGTATCATTCATTAGTCATTTGTATGATATTGAAGCAGGATCATCATAATCGAATGAATCTCAGTTATTGGTTTTTAGGCATGTGTCCATAGTTTTTATGCATGTTTTAAGTATGTTTCTTGTGTTAAATGTATTATTCTAAGTTATTTTAATGGCCTTAATCCCTGATTTCATATAAAGGTGCTTTAGGCTGCATGAAAGGCCCAATTGAATGGATATTGAACATTAAGGTTTTCCATCTCTCTTTCGTGCTCATCTTTATCTCTTCCTCTTTTTCCAATAGATTCTAGTTAAATCTTTTATATACTTGATAGGATTCGAGAAAGATTTTTCCACAAAATTGGGGTAAACACATATTTTATTACAGTAATATTAAACAGTCAAGATGAATACAACAATAAACACCTATAATTTGAGAGGTAGAAAACTTCTCCCAAACCTTAATGTTAAGGTACAATACCTAATATGATGTATAACCTTAACCTTAAACTATTAAGCTTTATTTATACCTAACAATCATAAATAATAAGACTGAATTGTCCTTAGGCTAATAAGAGACACAATTGCCCTTAGGCTGGGCACCAGTATGATAATACTCCCTCCCAAAAATACACCCTATTCTCAAGGTGGAAAAACCAACTGATGTATTAAGTTGTGTGGCTACTGTTCTTAAACTGGTTAGAGTCTGATTCTCGTTGTCAATACGAACACACTCGTCATGGGCTTCTTTAACAACTCAAAAGTCTGGGTCATCACTTTCATCCACTGAAAGTAATCATTTTTCACTTTCTTCGTCTACGACCACACAATCGAATTATGACCCTTCACGAACTTTGGGTAGTATCATGTAAGTCCCATAAACCTTCTCAATCTCTTCTAATTCTTAGGTAGTGGCCACTCCAACCTATCCACCACCTTCGATGAATCCGCTGACACCTGGGTCTTACACAAATTAGAGTCACCGCGAAGCACTATCATCTTATCTCCCTCTTGAAACTCCATGATTAAAAATTTCCCTTTCATCTTATTCTCCTCTATGGATCGTAACCATTTCATACCCAATCTCACGTCAGCCTAAATCCAAGAGACGAAAATCTTCCATCACCTGCATGTCTGGTTTTGTTAAAATCACTTCTTACAAACTTTTCTTATCTTCTCCACCTATCCCGTCTCTTTCATGACTCCAAAATTTCTTGTGTCCACCTTCTCAAGCTCCAATTTCTTCGTTATTTGAGCAGAGATGAAGTTGTGGGTGGCCTCATTATCTATCACACAACTACGTGTTGCTGTCTGATCTACCTCTGAAGTTTCATAGTGTGGTTTGGTGTAATTCTCACCACAGAGTTCAATAAGACTTCCGCCATTGGAAGATGATTTAGGGTATGTTTGGGGCAGCTATTGATTATTTATAATCTGCTGATAAAAAAATTATTCTGATAATCTTATAATCTGCAGATTATCAAAATAAGCTGGCTTGTTGTTTGAGGGAGTTTATAAAGAATAATTTATTAACAGCTGTTGTTGGATAAATAACTATCTTGCCAAACTGTTTGTAACAAAACTGTATGATCAAACAAATTAATAAGAAAAATTGCATATGAATTGAGTGGTATGTATGTAATTACCCCATTATATTATAATTGAACCTTTGAATTTGATTGATCAAACAAAATTTGATATGGAGGAAAGAGGATGTTTTTATCCAGTAATTTAGAAACCCCAATGCCACAACACGCCACGCTCTGTATAATGCATATTCCAAGAACCCCTCTCAATTTGATTGATAAAAAAAAATTTGATATGGAGGAAAGAGGATGTTTTTATCCAGTAATTTAGAACCCCCAATGGCACAGCACACCACACTCTGTATAATGCATGTTCCAGGAAGTAATCTATCAAGCCGTGAATCACAACTTCCTGTTTTTTTGGTTTTATAGAACATATATGTAGCCACTTATGCAATGTAATGAATGGCAACTCAACCTCATAAATATCCAAAAATTTGAGGCAATCAAATCCTGTAGCATTTTCTCTCTATTTGTAAAGTTCAAATCCTTTCACTTTCGATTTGTCTCTCTTCTCCCTTCCCATATATGGTGTGAATTTACGGGTAATCAACACTCTATTAATGTACATATCAGAGAAATGTAACTGAAAATGTGAGGGTCGAAAACCTACCTGATTTGAGGCGAGAAGAAGCAGAAGGAAGATCGGGGAGGGCAAGAGTGGGGATTTTCGTTACAAAAATATACCTCAGTGTTGATCTCCGTGAGGGTGAAGGAGCAGAAGGAAGAAGGAAAGATCGAGAGGTCGAGAGCGAGGGAGAGCAGAGAAGGGCACAACCGGAAATTTTTACCCTAACGCGATAAACAGATGCAGGACGCGGGCCTATTCCCGCTTCGCTCCGTATTAACAAATTCGGGATCAACGTTTCGGAGCGGCACCTAGACGCGACCCCAATGTATTTTTCAAACACTGCGGCGGCAATTTCAAAACGCCGCCGCAGCCCAATAAGCGGCCCCAAATTGGGCCTTAATATTAAAATTTTCCTCTCTCTCTTTCTCTCTCTGTCTTCTCTCTCTCCTCTGTCTATCTCTTCTCTTCCTCTCTCATTTGATAGATTCCTATGCTAAACTCTTTCTGGTGCCACAGTTCGCTTTAGAATTGGATGAAGAGATTCACAAAAAATAGAATGTTTGTTGCATCCTTTATAAGTCTATTGATTTGAATAATAAATACATGAAATTCAACTATCTGATAAAACAATGGTTCGTTTAAATCCTTTAAGGGTTTCTTATAGTAACCTTCAAGAAATTAATCGCTAAAGGAGGGATTGTATTAAATCATGCAACATGTGGGGATGAATGCATTTGGAAATTCTGACAATTTTTTATATTAGGTAACCCTTTAATATATTTGACTTGACTTTATTTTATGCACTTATCAGCAATGCTTTGAATTCCACTGGTTTTCTACCTTCTCTTTTGTAATTTACATTCAACACGTCATAAGATAGTGTATGCATCTTGTTCTAGACACAATATTAGAGAATGAACTTTTGTCTAATATTAATGGTGGATATAAAAAGTATCTTGAATGCTATAATTACAAACCTGCATGTGATGATGATAAATCACTCTACTAGTGCCATAATAGTTAAACCCATATTTACTAAATTTATATCAAATACTCAATTTGTTTGAACTTATTTTTTCTAGTTGGTCATATTTGATAAAAAAACTCAAAGTTTATACCAAGCAGAAATGTAAAATATGAGCATTGGGACAAGCAAATTGTCATTCTCAGCTTTATTTGTATTTCATAATTTTCTTACTTTATATTAGTTTATTGTAGTGTGATCATATAAAGATACATAATGAACATCTTCCATGGTTTGGTTCTTGAGTTTGTCATGTGAATTGGGCCTTTTATAGGAAGTATAGGTATCTAAGTTAATAGGATTTTGTTACGAGGTTGCCTGGCCTAAGGGCAATTTAGTCTTTTATTATTATTATGTCGGGTATAAATAGACTTGTTATGTCTAGGGTTAGGTTTATGCATGATCGAGTCGTGAGTCTTAGGTTTAGGGTTTAAGAGAGATTTCATACCTCTCGAATTATAGGAATTGGGAGAGATCGCCTACCTCTCAAATCCTAGGTGTTTATCTTTTGTATTTGTATGAGTTTTTTGAATTATTACAATATAATTCGTGTTTGCCGTAGTTTTTGTGGAAAAGAGTTTAGACTTTGATGTCGGTTTGTATCAGATTGGTATCCGAGCCATTGATTTCAAGAAACCACGGACAGATGGGGCGTTCAGGTCTTTATCAACCACGGATTGCAGCATAGGAATCACATACAATCGTACTTATGAGCCACAAAGGGATAACGACTTGCTGAGACCCAACATGTTGTTTCTACACCATCTACCTCCATACAATCGCGATCAGCGTGACCTAGGAAGTGGCGTACAGAGATTCAAAACCCCCTATTCTCACCTAATACAGTTGTGATTAGAGCTATTTGGGAAGGCAGTGCAGCGTACAGTGACCCAAATCTTCATCTTTCGTGTCCTCTAGCACCGTCTTCACGTACAGTCGTGTTTCTAGTAGCTAGTCCACATCCGATCATTTTCTGCACTACTAATTTGAAGTTCAAAAATTTTCAATCATTTGCCTCGTCTGATAGATTACAGGTACTTTCATTTTTTGGAGAAAATGACAGCTAAGAAAATAGATGATTCAAAGAAAAAAGTAGAGGGAGGGATCGACCAAGTCAGATCAGGGATGGAAGAAAGGTTGCCGCCATAGAGGATAGGTTTTCTTCCATGAAAAATCGAATGGTCGATCGATTCGAGAGCGTGAGAGAAATTTGAGAGATGATAAAGAAGCTTATTAAGATGCAATCCAAGACCCCTCCGATGATTCAATTTGCAAATCCTAACCAAAGATTGATTGGAGAATCCATGGCAAGATCGAAGGAAAAAAAGATCGAAAATGAGGAACATGAGGAGGAAACATCCACCATCACGAACCACCTCTCAAGGCTTCGATTAGGGATGTATTTGAGATTTCTGATGGAGGCGGTTGGGCCGAAACATAGAGAAGGGATTATGTCAGATGTATGAAGGAGCACGTAGAATAAAGGAGAGAAGTAAGGAGGGGATATGACTACGGTCGAAGGAAGGAGTTTTACCCTTGATACACAGTAGGAAATAACTGTGGAAGTGGAAGTTAGGGTGGAGATGTTAGAGTTAGGAAGTTGAAGATGTCGATCTTCGAGGGAGAAGACACACATGAGTGGGTGTATCGGGCAGAGCGATACTTCACCTTGAATGGGTTAGATGAGGAGGAGAAACTCATGGCGACATGATTTTGTTTGGTGGATAAAACCTTAGCTTGGTTTTAGCGGAGGGAGGTTAGATGATTGATTCGTTCGTGAGTTGAATTTAATGATTGTTTGTTGGAACGTTTACGAGTCATTCTAGAAGAAGACCTACACGAGTAATTCTATGTCTTGACTCAGGAGGGGACAATCATGGAATATAGGGAGAGATTTGAACTATTGTCGAGATGACTATGGGGGATTTCTAAGCAGGATTAGAGAGGAAGTTCATGAAATGTTCAAAGCACGACATATGAGCAACACTCAGATTACTAAGACCTCGGGGATTGAGGAAGATGGTGGAGTTAGCCGAGATGGTGGAAGATAAGTAGATGAAGAAAGCCAATAGGAGCAACACGGATGGAGCATCGTACGAAACTGCTGCTACCATGATGATGCCAAAATTTTTGATAGTGGAAGTCCATGGGGAGGCTGCACGAGACACGAATAATGGATCACAACCTGGAGCAACACTCAAGCGTCTTACAGAGGCAAAGATTCAAGAGAAGCGAGCTTAGGGGTTATGTTTTCGGTGTGATGAAAATTGTTGAAGATTACAAGTTCTCATAGTGCAGAACAAGGAAATAGAGAATGAAGAAATAGAGACAACTGTCGGAGAGGAGAAACACTCATTTTTTCCCACTATGAGGACA